>DVQO01001056.1:0-11483 GCA_018231785.1 Danaus gilippus
CAAGGTTATTGTAGTAACTAAAAGCCGGAAAGTTTACGCGACTGTTCGCTTTTAATAAACTCGCTCCATTAAATTGTTTCAATTAACAAGGTGAGCTTGTAAACTCTTTGTTGTAAAATGTCTTTACTTAAATCCAATTTGTTACATTTTATCTTTCAGCTAAGAATTAAAGATGTTCAAATTATTGTCAAAAAAAGAAACAGAAAAATTTTAACTGTTCCAGAAGAAAACGCCCCTATATACACAGTCTGGCCATAAATATGTGCATGCCGTCTGTCAATTTTCGTTATTTTCAGAAAAAAAATAAAAGTACGCTTTTAAACACCTTCTAATAATAAGTCTCATTTTACAACCAAGAACGTCTCATGTCGAACTAAATCGCTAACTAACGAGGCGTTTTCAAGTGACTCGCGTTAATCTACCACATGTCAGCAATTCTATCCGCATTGTCCAACAATTTCTAGCGAGCTCCTATTGTCCAGTCAACAAAGCACCTCCCTGCAAAATATAATACCTAATAGCTCACAAACATATGATATTACTTGTACTTACCATCCACATTTAATATATGCTGTTTCTTATTATTTAATGTGTCAAAATGTAACAAGAATGCACCACTAATTAACAGATGCAACTTTTCTTTAAAACGTTTTATTACTACTTTCAAAACTGTTTCTGAAAGCATCCCTTGTAATTGATTTTTTTTAATATTTTATTCGTAATCAATGTCCGCAAGAACAAATAGTTAAAACTTTTCCTTTTCCTATTGACGGCCACGTCTTTGTTCTTCATGCTAGTTCAAATGATATTTCTTTGTTATCGATTTGTTCTGCTCGCGACGCTTTATGTAAGAATTTTGCTAATGAGCTCCGATAGTCAAAGTTTAGTATGAATTTTGTAAGTAATTTGGATGTCTATAACACGCGCTTATTATATAACTTCGTATTTAGAGAATTTCAATATAGATTATAATATTGCTTTACTTAAACTTGTCGAAGAACAAAACAAAGTTATCAAATTGGATATTTGAGAGGGGACCACGATCAATTGATATCTAATTTCAATAGCTTACATTTTGATATAATTAAAATGGGACTTACATATGTATTTTTTAATGAGTTTTTAACATCTTCCAGAAAAAATAATTATTTGACGAATAGTCAAGATCTGTTATTATTATTCAAATTCGAGACGGTCAGACAAAAATTCATCCATAAATAAGAATATTAATAAAATGGCTACCTATTAAAATTAACACCATTATTTCTGGTATTATAAAATCCATTCAATCCCTTCTATTTAAAATAAAATGTTTACAATGTTTTCTTAATATCTATTATATTCCTCTTGAAACTTATTATTTATAATTGATTCCAATAAAAAGAAATACTTTATCAGTAGGTAATACAATTACATCGATGTCAAGAGTTTTCATGATAATCGTTCTTGACTTCAAGTTACCAATTAACTACTATGTCACTTTACCACTTGGGTACTTCAGTGTAATTAATACATATTACATATTGTGTAATTAGGTATCTTAGTTAAACGTAATATAATAAATATAAGCATATTTCTTGCGTGTTCAAAACAAGGCAAAATTCAGAATGAATAACTAAGAATTATAGTAGGTATATGAAGGTAATATTCTTCTTCTTCTAATTTAAATTTCCACGACATTTACATATCGTTTCATTCATCTAAGGCATTAAAATATAAATATGTTAACTTATTCAGTTATATATATATATATATATAAGTGTAAAATCTGTATTTTTAATATCAAAAATATTTGCAACCTTTAAATATAATACCCATATTAGTAAGACGCAAGCTACAGTGTCGTGCTCTTGAACTCAGAAATATAGTAAATTCTGTATGGACCATTTCACGCGAAAAATTCCCGCCTTTTAAATTTGCTTAATATTTCACGTGGCGCCATCTGGGTTACTTATTCCTTATCCTTTTTATTTCATTTATGTATTTCACAAATTGTTGACATTATAAAATAAATGGTAACCATTTACTTTGCCATGGCTTTGATAGTGTTTTATATAGAAGCAGTATCACCTATAAACATTGATTGGTGTTATAAATATCTTGATTTGTCTTAGAATCCTAAAATCTATTTAGAAAGAAGATACACTAATAAAAGCTGAATGGCCTAAAAAAATGTCCAGTGTTACAACCAGATCGTCATCAAAATTGGAATTACGGGTCGTTACTTGAAGAGTCCCCCTCGTTTTGGGGATACCAAAACAACTGTACATTGTAATTGCTTCAATTTGCCACCGAGCACAGCCGCGGAGCAGATTGCTAATGACGTCACACCTACTTGTCCACGAAATTTAGACGATGCGATCACGTAACGACTACGATAAAAAAAAGCATTCATATCAAACAACTCGCACGTGATAAGTACCTTGACCAACCACATAATTTATTCATCACATCTAAACTGTCCAATTACATTAACGTCAAAGAAACATAAGAAATATAGGGCATAAGTTAGAATATCTAACATATATTCTTACTTATGCCCTATATTTTTACTTAGATAATACAATCACAGAAGAATCGCGTTACCTACCGCAGTTGTTAAAAGTCCTCGATTGCGTTGCCCACAATTAACGCTCGCTTCAAGTTTTCTTGCGAGTGGAAAATAATTGCGATTGAGTCGAAATTCGTTTTTCGCTATCTGACGCCAACTTAATTGGTGCTTAAACAGCGAATTCATTTCTCGATAACATTTTAATAGGCCGGCAACGATTCTTAAAGTTTTGTTATGACAAAACTTAACCGAATAATAAGTAATGACATTAAATACGAAACTAAAAAACATAATTGGTTTATAAATCTACATATTATACAAAATACTGAAATATATAATCAGGTTGTTAACTTAACTATTTAGTTTTTAATTAAATCATTATTATATACACATATAAAATTTTAACTTGACTAGTTTTGTTAGTTTCACTCATAGCAGTATTTCTGTCCAAATATTATAGGAAACGTTGAACTAAAATGGTGCTACGAGTTTACTACGTGGTTACGTAGTTCGTAGCTTTATACAACGGCATAGTCATTTCATGCTAAAGGGTACATGCGGTTGTAAAAATTATTATTCACAATAGATATTTTTTTTATTTCAAAATACTTTTTAACAGCCACATAATGTTTCTTTGGAAATCTTCGTACATATAAAATTAATTTAAGTTATTGTTCTGAAAATTATCGAAGATTCAGTTTGATTTACTGTCAATTATGAAATTGTATCATTTATAAAAGTATATATCATTCATAATGACGTAAAAGCGTACGTATTGTTAATTTACATTTTTGGATCATTCAGCAGCAGAGTAACTGAAAACCGTTCAGTTTACATTTTTCAATATTGATCGAAAAATACGAAGACGCTTTGTGCACACACAGACGGATTGTAAACATGTGTGTGATCCGCAAGCAGCCCACGTGCCTGGGCACTTGCCAGCCTCAGATAAAACAATCGACAATTTTGCTGATTTACCGCCTCACCAAGAAAATTATAAGTGTCTCTCCTGCTCATTTTTTTTTATTTTTTGGAAATAATTAAAGCTGCTTAAAGTATTGCAATTAAACATTACTTCAATGAAAGAAATAATAGCATAAATTATGATCGCAGTATATATATATATAATAAATTAATTAATTAACAACATTGTTCTGTGAATGGTTGCTGTACTGGCACAATGTATCTTTTAGAATTATTTCTTTAAATCATTCTCCTCGCCCCACTTCCAATACATATTCAAGTCGTAACACGTTTAAAAATATAAATTCTACGGAAATCCTTGCGCCTTAATCCGTCGGCCGCTTGCCAAAAGCCCAAGCACGTGCGCTTACATAACCCTCCACTGGCGTAATTTTAAGAAGTATATTGGTTTAGTTTTTACTCGCTGCCAACCAGACCAGAATTAACCCGAGTTGCTTTATTGCTGGCGGTTACGTACGGTCTTCTAGACAAAGTGTGCGGTTTGTTAAATGTTATGCCCCAAACTCACCGCTCTCTTTACTTCACTTTTTAAACTCTTATGTAAACTTGTTTTATTCTATGCTAAATATATATTTGATACTTCTTAACTACTTAAAAAATAAGCTTATTTGTGAATATAGAAAAGAATTCTTTTATCGTCCCACACCTATGTCATGTATGATTTCAAAATTAATTTCGGTCCTGCGAAATATTTATGTATATTTAACCTATCACCTAAACTAGTGTAGTGGCTAAATAAATTAAATATATTAATCATTTGAAGAACACTTGTCAACATTTGTAAATTTTAATACTCCTGCTAGATCTTCTGAAACCCTTCAGTCTGACGTGTAGAAACAAAGCCTTGCTGATTCGATTTAGCGACGAACGAACGATATCGTCTTTGATGTGACGAATCAAAGGAAGCGATCCGTCCGTAATACACTTAGCCGGGCCATTTCAGCCCCACAACCCGGCGGGGTGGTCCCCGGTGCACTGCAGTCGCTCCAATAAGATTTTCATTAAGCGTTGAAAAGTTTTTAATGAGTGGACGTTTTGTACCTAGCCCTCGCTGCGCAGTGCTTAGAAACAATTGGATGTCACATTAACAGAGCTTAACGGAATTAAATTCTGCCATCTCTATTCCTTCCTATAGATTCTATGCGCCTAATTTAAATCGATAGACTGAAAAATAGTTTCATAAATCTAACTTTGTTATACATAATGCTACAAATATGTAATTTATGATTTATTTAAACAAGGTATTAGAAACAGCACTAATTTCAACTATTACGCACAATTTAAGCAGAATTAAATTGCTTTGTTTAGTTGGTGGTTTAGAAACTGAATATAAGAAAATTGCATTCAAAGTTTCTTCCAATTCATGGCGATAAGATAATAATGTTATCAAAATGCATTAAAAACGCCTGCAATTTAAGCAATGAAGGCATCAATCAAGTGGCGTGACGAAAGCTACCACTTATCAGATCTGCCCTATTTGATACTTATAAGTAATTTCCGACGATCGATTTATTTTGTTGGCTCGAGGCGGTAAGGCTGCTTAACAGTAGGCATTTCTGACAGAATATTATTAAAATGTGATAAAAATAATTATTCAACATCCATATAAACTGCTTTTCGAATCTCACTATTAGCATCTGTTACCGAAATTCTTAATCTCTTTTAAGTCCACGATTTCTAACAGTACATGTAATTTTAATACCTTTGTGTTCTATATAACAAAAGTAAAAAAAATAAAGTCAAGATAATAATTATAGGAAATATTCATAGAACTTAGCGTGAAAACAGACTTGCTAATTTGATATCCGAGAGACAGGCGATCTATAGCCACTGCAAAACTTACTTGTCAAAAGTCAGTGATGGACTTTGATAATAAAATTGCATTCCTCTTTAAAATTTCTGAAGTTTTACCTGTAAAGGTTGTGTTGGCAACTAATTTGGTAATAAACCAGCTACCGAGTTTGATAGTTTTACGTTATGCTATTTAGGTTATACTGTCATTATCTCAGTGAATAATGAAAATGCTTCCGTTTGTATAACTTTCTTAAAACGTAAACAGAAGTTCTTAGGTGGTTATCTAGAAGATTTAAAGCGACTTGGAGAACATTCATGATGTTGTTAACCGCATTCTTTTGTTGAATCCATTTTCTAGAACAATAGATGCAAAATAATGTATAGCTTCGTGTTTCGATAAATATTGCATCTTAATTATGGCTAAAGGTTCCGTTTTCCTACGGGAATACTGAGTAATTATATTAGATTATAACGGTGTCATTTTAGTAATAAATATTTTGACAATTGTATGAATATATTCTGTTTCCAAATAATAATCCAGAATATTAATAAATATAAAATATAATTCTGATAAAGGACATATGACTTATATGAAATTGGCCGTTAAAACATAAATATAACAACAAAAATTTCTGTGCACTTATTATATGAAATAACTTAAAACTTTTTAAACAAACCCGGAGCCAATGTTGACTCTTACTTACTGCCAAATGTTATGACATCAAAATATTCAAAGCAGACAGCTACTGCAGTTTTCTAACTGAAACCAAAAAGTTTTTGTGGTTTAAAATGCAAATGTCCCGAGTACACAGCAGTCACTGGAGTCACGTGTCACTTACGTTATTCTGTAAGTTAATACAAAAGCGAAACAATTCAACAAGTTAATTTTTTGTTTTATTTTACTGTCGGCTAATATTTACATTTCTGTGATATATATAGTTTTATTGTAAGCGTGTAAGAAACTGTAGGCTATCAGTTTTTAGTTCCTTCAGTTATAACAAAGTTCTGGAGAATCTTAATAACATTACAGTACCCTGAAACTTTTGCGGGGCTGATCTCCCTTTAAAGTATAATAATGTTGATAAGATCATATCTTAATATTGACAAAGTTGCTAAAGTAATAACATGCAGCCAAACTTTACCAACCTTAACCAACTCCTGTCGCAGGACTTATCGACATTAACAGGATAAGGTCGTAAAACATTGGAATATCGGAGTTGTCATTGTTACAAAAAATGCTTCTTGTTAAGTATGTTAGTCTTTTTTAATCATAAAAGAAGATTTCAATATAAAAACTAAACATCCGTATGAATGTCATATATAGGCCTTTGTGATTGGAAAGATAAAAAAAAATCTCCAATGTAGATACAACTTTACTGCGCGGTTTAACAAATTAGTAAAGTTCACGCCATCATTATAGGCGTCTGGTTCACAAAGGGTAGTCCTTGTCAACGCATAATTACCAGAGATAAATATTAACTGAACTATTTAAGATAAAACATTGTTTTACTTTGCTCAGTTCTCATATTATATTGAAGTTTATCTTTAATTTAAGTATCTCAAGTTCAAGAATTATGGTATACATCCTACCTAAACTTTATTGTTTAGATGGTATAAAATTTAATGGCCTATTGTATTTTGCACACATCTTTTGGTAAGGAACAGAACAAAATAGATTCAAGTAACTTTGCAGGCATCGCTTGTCAAAAACGTTCCTGTTAAACCAATCTGCCAAACTTCGTGAAGTTCGCTTAACGCCTCCAAAGGTCCACTTACAAACGTTTAACTTTGGGCAATTCCGTCAAAACTCTCCACTATTTGGTGCCCGCAAATTACACATCTTCGAGTCGAGCCGAAGTGGGACGGAAATGACCGAAGTCGCTTCGTTAGTCCTCGGATTGAGTCCATTGTGTTTCACATTTAATCGCTGCTGGACAATGGGCAATGACGCGACGTAATTGTCCCTAAATAGTTGGTGCTGAAGCTGAAATCGCTTGATTTTAATTGCTGGCAGCCAGCTCAGCGTTTCGCTTGATTTTTCGTATTCAAATGCGATGACCTCTGTGATTAACTTTTCAACAGTATAAAAACCGAATACACAGTTATTATTTCTAAAACTTATTAAGAGCTAATTCATTTATTCAAAAAGGGTACATAATTTTTTTAATCGCATGACAAAACAGGATATTAAAACGACCAGAGCTAATTGATTATAAAACTAAACTGCACTCTATTAATGAACATTAAACTTAATCGCGCTCTGGAGGTTTTATTTGTGTTTTAAAAGTAATCCAAATATTTTTACACTCTTATTATTGCTTGGACTTCGCATTGAGTACGGACGATTCATTTTATTGACATTTCAGTTAACAATTTATTATAGTGATACATTTTATATCTCATATCACTTATGTTCAATTATACGTTCATTCGGAAGGTTTTAACTAAAATAGTTTCATTAAACGAAATAATGAGAATTTGACGAATTCTTAAAGTCATCAAAGTATTTATTATTTATTCTATTATGGTGCCGATGAGCAAGTTTAATTTAGAAGGAGGATGCAGAGTCCGTTAATTGATACTATAAATATCCTGCTACTTTACTTCACTGCTATTTACGTTCTTTTCTCTAGGACAAAATGGACGTACCAGAATCATTTAATAGTTTGAATTTTTTTGTAAATGGAGTTCAATAATTGGAATTTTATTCAGTGATATGTATTAAAAATATTAAATTTTTTAATACATTTTAAAGTAATATAATTTTATCTTAATATAAAACTAGTTACGTATATTGTTGATATGATAGTAAGCATTATATCCACTTTCCCCTTGCATCGACTATCTTGTCCCGGAGGGGTTCGTGATAACCGCTTTTTATACGCATAATGCCCGGGATTTCGTGCTAAGCTGATAGAATTGTGGAATCAGCAGCCTTTTGAAGTTCTATTAAATTGTAACACTCGCGAGTTCGCGCCAAGGCGCCCATGAAATTGTGGTTTTATTGAAATTGTTCAATTTTTTCTCTCGACCAAAATAAGTATGCCAAAGATACTTAAATGAATAGCTAGCTTACAATATCATTAATATCCTTTGTCTGAAAATTTTAATGAAATATGAGGTTTTTTCAATTTATATATAGTTTTCTTTTATTTAGTCAAAAATAAAATGAAACATTTCAATGCTTAATTGGGTAATGGTTTTACTTAAAAATATTATGCAATATTGACCAATATTAAAGTTCGAATCCGAATGAATTAAATTAACTCAGACTTTTAAAGTAACTTAATAAAAACGAACCACCAGCACTTGTAATTTGCTATTAATTGCATCAGAGACAGTTGAGCTGCCATGTTTTATTTATTTCGTCACATTTATCCTACTACAAATTGTTCAGTTGCCAAAAAAATTTTGTAAATTTATTTTAAAAAACACATTTGTCAATCGTTAAATTTACTTAAAAACAAATCACTAAATTATGCTCAGTGTGCTAGTTATAATATACACAACAAAACCTTAGCCAACACTTATCATTTAAACTAAATTATTCAATAAACTTTTTAAGCAAACAAAATGTTAGTCGAATAAATAAGTAATTTGACAAGAGAATAACATAATAAATTGTGTGTCGGGGCTTTGAAACAAATAGTTTACGTTTATTTAAATAAACTATGAAAACGAGCTTTTGTAAACTATATAACAAATATAAAATTATTTTCTTAAACAATTATTATCTTATAAAAAAGTATGGAACAATTGAACCCACCGCCCTTTAAACTTCAATTATCATTTAGAGGTATTACCAAGAACATTGCCAATTAAAAGATAAGCTTGTACAATACACAAACCCATAAATATTAAATCTGAGACACATGGAAGACATGTTATATTTTTTCAACTTTTAAATCGCATCTATATATATCATATTGGTTGAAATATGATCTAAATCGAAAATCCAACGAATCTATCTTAAGGATACTATCAGTGAAGTATCATATAGCGCTGGTAAATACGTGGCTTACACGAAGGCGTTATTGTGGTGTTCCTGTTATCGACACACACCTACGTCGATCGCACGCGACCCCATCCCCCCAGCCCATGAGCTAAATTCTGTTTACTAAGTCTCCGCAGAATATCCAATAAAAGAGCGCTAGAAATAAACGTAACTTATAATCACTTTAATAAACTTAATTATTTTCGCCGCAGGGGAAACAAAAATTACAGGCATCATAAAAATGAAAAAAAACGATGAGCTTTTAAAATTTCCGCAACCTGCTCCAATACGTTATCAGTGAACAGTTTTACGACGGCTTCAAGGTTTTACGTGATAAGTATTTTTATTTGTTCGGGAGATCGGATAAGCCTGCCCGCGGATTACTTACAGCCAATTCCGAAGCTTTTAAGGGCACCTGTCACGTCCTCAGCCTACATTTGTGCGTTGTTTATTTTTACTTAGACTGCTTTTAATGTTGCTTGCTTTGAATGTTAAGTAGCTCTGTAAAGTACATTAAATATTCCTAAGTACAGCTTTATTTAATTACATTTTTGTACTGTTACTGGCTTTATTTAAAATTATCCTAACAGTTGATGTAAATATATAGTGGGTTGTATTGAATCGAACTAAAAAAATATTACATTATTTACAAGTAACTTACGTTTGTACTGAGTAAACATATCCGAGTAGAGAAATATTGCATTCAAATAATAATCCATCACTTTCATCTATTATATCAATACAAAGAGAATGATATAGTGTTACAATTTCCGATGTCCAGCCCTTTACAATATAAAGTGGTGATTTGCAGTATGGTCGATTGGACCACCCGTAGATCTCTTTGTGTCTATGAAAAAAATGATTCACTCCCTAATCCTATTTACTGCAGCAAATAAATTATATTGACCAAGATAATATGGTGAAACTACCATGACCTTTCATCACCTGTAACTCATACTGTAAATGAAATTGAGTTGTATACAATTTACAAAACATTATATTTTTACTATTAAATGAGCGGTTTATCATTTTTACGATACTCATTAAACATATGCTCGTTTATTTACAATATCATCTACCACAAACTTAAGGTATATTGACATTTCTTTTGAAATAACAGACGTTTGAACTAAATAAACATTTTGTGAGACAACGTGAAATAAATTTAATGACACGACGAAACGAGTAACGACGTAAAATGTAATTCAAATTGTAATCCCGTCATATATTTATAATTCCACTGACCTCATTATAAAAATTGTATATAAAACATAACTCGTTATAGGTATTATAAATGAAGAAATCTCTCAAAGGGCACATAAAACCATACAGGGATGGAATTCAAAGAGTGATAATATAATTCCGTTGAAAAATGTATCGAACGAGCAAGTCCTCGAGGGGGCCACAACCAAATAAATAAAAGCGGGGTGCTGCGAACTTGCGAAAAAATCTACATTTGTGGTGCGGATACGAATATAAAATATTGATCAAGCCGCGGATTTATGGAAACTTTAAAAAGGAGTGTCGTAATGAAAAATCGTATGTGTTACTGGAATTTTGAATCATATGTCATTTTTACACTGTTATTCATTACTAGCGACTGCGTCAAATTCGAGCGGAATGCTTTTGTTACTTTTTTTTTAATTTACTCCATACGAAAGTTAAAACCGAAATTTAAATCATGATAAAGTTCCACCACTTTCATAATTTAACGAACGAAGCTGATATAAAAAACGTTTGGACAATATTTTATTCATTAAAACACTATGAACAAAATTGCCTATTCGTATCGAAATAAAAACATATTGTAAATGAAAGTGAATTATTAAACGAATGTATGTTTTTTACAATCCTTTTAGAGATTTTGTTGGCTCGTACCGTTAGTGGTTTTTCTTTGATTCAGACCTTTATAACGTTTCAAAATGTTTACATAGGAATGTATTCAGAACCTCTCCATATCTCAGCGGTTTTCAGTTTGTTTCACCGGTATCTTTTTCATGTTTGTAGGTTAATTAATAATTATCAATAAAGCACTCTATGTTTTTATTTCTTGAATTATGTAATTTAATGTTGTCTATAATCAATGTAAAAAGATTCATGTCTTTAATTATTTACTACCTGCGATTTCATTCGTGTTGTTTGGTACCGTATATATATGTA
>DVQO01001057.1:0-11469 GCA_018231785.1 Danaus gilippus
ATTGAACTAAAAGAAAGGTAAGGTTATTCGTTTTAATAAAAAGTATTATGATAGTTTTAATTAGTTAGCAGGTTGTGTACACACAAATAAGTTATTTTGTTTGCTTTGTTACAAATGGTACGATGTACAAAGTGGCAGAGGTAGTTGAGAGATTCATAAAGTATATTATGTTCTTTCTAATCGGACTGCTGTAACATTATGCGCGAATATTATCAATGTTTAAATGAAATTAATATTTTATGTTTATGTTAAAAAACTACATGCTCCCGAAGTTTTGATTATTTTGCAGCAACCGTGATCACGGCAGACATCTTCTCTGCCCGTTAAAAATAATAGTTTCATTTAAAATTTAAATCAATACTTGCGAAATATATCATTATTATCTATGTTTCAAAGGAGGAAATGATGAAAATTGGTATTTTATTTTTCAAACATATTCTGCTTACCCTACCACAAATCTCTGTGCACGCCACTGTTCAATTAGATGACAACGCAACTGAAGTTAATTTAAATGTATTTAATACTAGGCCGTTTCCAATTCGTTATAAATACTAATGAAACGATTGACAGGACATTCTGTCGAATTCTAAGGCTATCGTAATTTATAAATATCCTAAACTTTTCAATACGAAAAATTATTTTAAATGATGAAAAGCATCATTTGCTTACGGGTAGTACTTGTACTTAACTTAATGATTAACTCTGAAAGACATTTTTAATAAAAAGCTTATAATAACTGACAGTCAGTAAACAGTATTAACTATTTAGAGGAGTAATGTTTTGACAATTCCTTAACAAAAAGTAGAAAATCGCAATATCAATAACCTACTGTATAAAAAAACGAAGGAAAATAAGAGCTATTAAAATCTATGCTAATATAACAAAGCTGCAGAGTTTGTTTGTTTGAACGGCCTAATCTCGGGAACTAGTAGTCCGGTTTGAATTTTTTTTCAGAAAGATTTTTCAGAAAGATTCTGTTCATTTTTTGAGAAAGACTAAACTAGGTATATTTAATTTAAAAAATAAGATATTTTTAAGAAAATTGCTACTTTGTAACCCAAGGCGTAAAAGCTAAAACCTAAAGCTAAAACCTATAAAACGTTTGACGATACAAAAATAAATCTTTGTAGGTCCCGTTCAGATTTAAAAAATGTCATCTAAATATTTTATAACCATATAGGTAGTTTAGTCAGGACATCCACTTCTGTGTAATAAAATATTAGGTAAACCGTTAGAAGAAAGAACGCACGCTGTCTCTCTATTGCATTAAACCTAAGCTTCTGATACGATTTTGATGAATTTCGGTATAGACATAGATGGAACCCTGGAACAAGACATAAGCTACTTTCCCTCCCGAACCCAAATCTCATATTCCCATCGCAAACCACGTGGTTGGAAGCATGAAGTGCAGTTCGGTTTCATCGGACGCAATTTCAGAGAACAACTCTGATGTTCACGGGGACGTAGTCGATGGCAAAAACTAGTACAGATATATTTTAATAAAGTAAATAGTACTTTGTACTTCTGAATAGATTAAGCAACGAAACTAATTTGCAGGTCTAACCTCAGACCTGAAACCAGGGAACAAAATTTAATGTCGTTAGGGAATTTTCTAATTACGTTTTCAAAGACACCTCGTTTGTTGAACATGTTACACAGTGACATCCAAGTGAAAAAGGTCACGTACCAAAATTCGAAATTGGACTAGGATCTGAAAAGTAAAGTACTAATATTTGCGATTTGATTTGCCTTTCCAAAGATCTGATTTTGTGTTTGTAAAATTTGATGATAACAATGGAATTGCTTACAGTTTCATTCAGTACGGAACATTGGTGACGATAAAATGTGAATTAATCAAAATTATGCAGGAATAATTTAAATCATGGAGAACAAGTGATATTCTTTTAATCCTATTATTACTGATTTATTCATAGCATCATAGCGAAGCCTGTATCAGGCCGACGCTTTAGATATTTTATTTATACGACACGACAATTTAATTATAAATTTCAGAACAAACTTTTGTCCCTCCGCATTTTCTTCGGTACCTAATTTGAGTTCAGCATCTGCGTAACCCTATTGCAAAATAATTATCCAAAAGTAAGTTATGCACCCTACAGACTATATTAAATTTGTGCAAATAAAGTCTCTTTAAAATATTATATATTATAGAGAAGGAACCACATGGCGTAAACGGTATAAGTACCTAGTATTCATTGAAAGTATGATATTACCAAGCGCTCTTAGCCTAGACAATCGCTATTGATACTTAAGAATTTTTAATAATTCTATAGATAAACCAATTATTAATTTAAGAAATTTGTTCATGTATTTTAAATCTACGATCATATTTTTTAAATATTCGTGAATGTTCTTGAATGCCATTAAAGTTTTTTATCATCTTCTACGTTCATTTTCTTTCAGCTATATGAATGGTACAAAATAAATAACAGGATTTCATTTCATTCCAATACTCGTAAAATAGTTTAAGCCAATTGCATCAACCGTCAACAAAAACACTCGAAGTGGCACGCGTCACTGCTATTGTCCAACGGTAGTCAAACCAAGCGTTCATAACTGTACAAAAAGTAGAGGATTATGTCCCTTATTTGTAATATATACAAGTACGATATTAGTATAATATAATTTAGATATATTCTCTTTTTGTTGCTCTGTGATAACTAGAGCCAGGGGATAAAAAGTAAAGAAATATTATATTGAATGGATGCAATCATGTCGAATAAAAATATTAGCCCCCATTTTCAGAAAATAGCATTTATATGTAATAATATGTTCGACAATTTAACTTTTACAAAGGTTATAACATATGAACTTTGTCATTACAATTATTGATACTCAGATAAAAGTAATGATCCTTTTCTTTTCAAGCAATAATGAAAAATTGTTTCAAAAACTATTGAAAATATCTCTCCATATATATTCGTATGAGTGTTAATTTAAACCAACCAATTACATTCCTTTTAGCCAAATTAACAAGCCGGTTGAGGCCGTTGAAATTCAATCTAACCAAATCTGTATGTAAATGTATTGTAATTGCCCAGCCAATATTCGTATTACAGTTCCTATGTTGATTAGGCGTGTAACAGTGAAATTTATGTTCGCTACTCGACTTGTTTCTATTGTATAATTTTGTTTATACACATTTTAAACAGTGCAAGCGTTAATATGCATATTGAGATGGTTAATTTACCCTGTTTTCAAAGTAAGCATATTCAAACACTGATAAAACAAGAAACAATTAATTATTATGTTAATAGTTTTAAAAAGATTTTTTATTGAATAATAGCCGTTTTTATAATGTACCAGAATTCAATATCGTTAGTATAATCGTCTCTAGCACCTTAACCAGTTAACTGTCACACTTGAACAAAATACGAGTATAGTCCCTCGCGCTATGTCACACCCTTTCTAACACCACTAATTGTACCAAAATGCACTTAAATTTTCTTTGTATGTAATTTTAGACATAGATGGGGTCAGCGGACCCTTCTTCAATTATGTACGGAACCTAAGTCTTAAATCCGAATCACGCAATTAGGAGGAATATTTGACATTGTATTCAAATAAAATGGAAGTCTACGTCGTCGACTTGGCTATAATTATTCGAAGCTAAAATACTTTACCATAATTGAATTTAAAACTATTTATACCTAGATAAAATGTTCTGGAATTTTAATATAATTGTTATCGCAGTTCGTAATATAATGTGCACAAATTTAATAACGAAACAGTTACCCTTAGTTCCCCTCAGGTGAGGATTTAAATGTGAGTTTGCTGTAGAACATCTCACTATTATAATGTCATCGTCTCTTGTCTGGAATGCTTGACCTAGCTGCATAATATTTATTCATATTGTCCCTGACAATTATGCAGTCTTATTTTCCGCACTACGTGTAATGTCCGTAGAATTTTCTTCTCATATATTTTTATGAAATGTTCTTAATTTAATACGTATCTTATTACATAGTAAGGAAGTAAAATTTTGCTAACGTTAGCCGGTCTAGGCTGCACTTGTAATAACAGTGTTTCATATTTTTTGGTTTTAGTCCATAGTGCTAAAGCATAATGGCTGTCTTGGTGAAAAATGTGCTTTTTAAATTACATTCTTTTCAAAGCTACTGTACAGCAAAAATATTTAAGTAACTTGTTTGTAATGAACTTCTTTACTTTTTTCCCTTCATTCATTTATGATGAGATATTACTTTTTGTTTGAATAATAGGCCTATCAGTTACTTTCATATTCAACTAATTAATCTGAAACATACCTAGGCACTACGTTCAATTAGTGCCAATTTAATATAATGAGTGTCTAATTAATAGTAATTATATATAATTATAATTTATAGAATTATATAATCAATTTGTTTATAATACATATCTGAGATAGATGATACTCGCCTTCATATCGTTTATGGTAAACGTACATAGTTTCTTTATGTGTTTAATTTGAACACAAACGTCGCACGCATAATGGCGGCAGCATGTCGCCGCGGTTTGGCGAATGTGCGCTCTCATGGTTTTATGAAGACATAGCAAGTCTGGAATAACCCGGATATTTTAATGAATATTATTTTTATTTACTCATAAATGATTTAAAATCTAAGTATTATAAGAATTATCGTCAGTGAATCTTATTTTTATGTTTAGAATATAAAGTTAAATAACTTAAATAAACTAATTTTGTATATAATGTATTTTTCTTCTCAAATTTTATTAATTCGGTTTCTTGGGTAGTTCATACGTATTTAATTTATCATGGTTTAAAGAGTTAACACAGTATTTTTTAGAAAATTATTTATTACCCTTATATGTTTTTCGCTGTCAATATATATAATAATAGCAATGAATAAAGACTAATAACGTTTAAAATAGTTATGACATACATATGTATTTGAGAAAAAATATTAATAATGTTTCAATTGAATTTAACAGTACAATAACTTAGTAAATATCGAGTGATATAATGTTACTTATAGCAAGCAGAACTAAAAAACATTCACGAGTATTAAAATTCTATAAAAATACCAACAAAACTAACACCAGTATTTTAATTACCCTATAGAATATAAAAAATAACACAAGATTAATTACAGAACATACAAAAATATTTATTTTTATAAACAGTGTATTATTATTATTACTAAGGCTTATTATAATATACAAATAAACATTAATTTAACGGGAGGCTCTTCTTGTAATCTATATTAAGTTTGCATATATTTCATATATGTATATAACAAAGTTGTCCGGCTGTTATTTCGCATTGTTATATTGGAGACTTAAATCAAATAAAATAATGGACTGAAAGAATATTACACTTTCAGCCGATAACAGTAGATTATTGAGTAACAATTATGAACAGAAGAATTTTAATGTGTATCGTAATTTCCGCTGACATTCATTTATTTAATTTTAATGAATTATAAATATCTTTTTCTGTCTCGTATCATGTTACTATTATGATTATAATGTTGATATATCTTTTTGTTGACCACTGTTGGTAATCCTCGATTTTGTAACTTGCTTCGATCGCGGCTAAGCGTACACAGTGTGACTCAGTAGTCATAACATTTTTATTATAAATCGATTCCGTGTTGATCCGATACAAAATCGGCTTAATAAACTCTTATTGAATTCACTTCGATTTCAAATATAAACATTATTTAAGTTATTTTAAATCTCAAGGAATATGTGAATTATATTAATATTTAAAAAATGATCAGTTTTTATTTCTTGAAATTTAGTGATTTAACATTTGCAAAATTATATGTATTTTAATAGTAATTTGACAATAGCAATTTTATCCAAACATTTTCCTCAGTCGTCAGAAAGACATTTTTAACATCAATACTTTCTATCAATCCATTTAATTGTTAATATTGTTTTTGTCGAAAATCATTTCAACGTTTATTATTTTCTCACTTTCATAAATTTTGATTGTTGCGTCATTTATCGAATCAATCATTTTAATTGGTTTACAATATTCGTTCCTTGAAATTGAAGGGGAAGTAGGAAGATCCATCATCAATTTAGTAGGTATATTATATTTATAATAAAGATGAAAATAATATTTTTAGTAACATCTTTATATTTATACATACAGATGTGAAATTAAGTATATTATATAGTCTTCTATAAAAATGATAACAAATTTATTTTCAGATTCATTTAAAAAACTTGCTATAAACATTCATGAGCCAAGTAAATTTAAAAATCCGTACCGTTATTATGACTTTTCAATTCAAAGCCATTTTCAGAAACGGTTTTTCGCAAAACATTTCAATAAAGAGGATTTAATTTAGGTTGAAACTGAGTTAACAAACGCAACCATTGCACGTATCGTCATAAAGGCTATTTTTATTGCTCACTGTTAACATAAAATCTATCTGGCTTCATCCCCCTACGGTTATAAATGCAATCCAAACGCGATAGCACTGGAAATTATGTCAGCATTTACTTTCAGTGCACTCAAGATATTTTCAAGAGAGTTGGAATATTTCTATATTATACTAGTTTCGCACTCTGCCTCGATTACGATGCCGGATGAAGCCAGTCCCTCAGCTTAGTGTTATTCGTTTCTGTGGTTCAAGTATCCAACGATTTTATTTATAATTTAACGCTTATTTTCAGTGCTGTGCAATTTCATCTCACTGTAACAAAATATTCGTAGTACTTATACATAAAATATTAGTATATTTTTACTATGTTAAAATATTAATGAAGTAATAAGTTTAAATATAATTTAAAGCTATAAGCTATATGTTCCAGAGTATTATAAAATATCTACACGTTATTATTCTAAGAATAGTTTTTATTTGAAACGTGTTATATATTTGTAGCAATAAGCTTAGATGAAGGCAAATTCGGTGCCTCATTTGAAGGTTTGCAATCTTATGACAACTCTAAAAGTAAAGAACGGTGCACAAAAACTTGCTAAAGCAGCCGTGGAAAAATATATTTTATATTCAGTAGTCGTATCTTGGACCATTTTCTTATTTCGATATCAGACCCCACTAATTTTGTTTATTTATTCATTAAATTTAAGAGCTATGGACGAGCGTGATGGAACATTTTCTGTGTAACATTTTTATAGAATAGCTGTATAAAGACATAAGAAACTTGTGGCAGAGCTACTTACTTAATATGTTGTATTGTAAATTTAAATTTAAATTCATTTCTATATTTGTTTAAAATTAAATTAAATTTATTTTATTTTTGACTATTATATAAACTACAATAGGTATACTACTACCCTGATCACGGTTGCTGTAAAGTAGCCGAAACGTCGGGAGTATGTAGTTTATAATAATAAAAAAAATCGCGTAGTAAATCCGAAAATATTAGAGTCATTTAAATGAGTACTCGCGAAATTCTTAGATTATCTCATTATGTTTAAAATTTATTTTTATAATAAAATATTATATACATATAAAGGATAATATATATTTCTTGCCACGGACAAACTTCTTATTAAATTGTATTTAGCGAGGATGCGCGCTGCGTCTATTGTTCGCGTCGTCCGGGCCCGCGCACCTGTAGCCCCGCTGGCCCCCGCTAGCCGCCGCTGGCCAGCTAAGCGGGCACTGGACACTGCACCGGACTCGTTACTTGTTAGTCCGCATAGACTTTAGCTGTGTAACGTTTGTCCGTCATCGCTACGGCGACACTCGGACGCGCACCCTCGCATACAAAAAAATAATCTCCTGTATTTAAATAGGTTTGAAGTAGTTTCAATTGCTAAACCTTGTTTAATTCTCTAAAAATTCTTTACTTTTATTTTTATTACAAATTAAGGTTGTACTTTTATATAATTACTATGAATAAATTTGATTAGACAATTAGTTTTACAAATTTGATAAATATTTCAAGAGCTATATCATATATTATCTAAAAAGGAAAGTTTCAAAATAGCAAAACCTATTGAAATAAAAGATGAAAAAACAAGATATTTTTCTTTGTCTATCATAAATGTTATATTTTTTCTATTAAAAATACAAATAGAATCCTGAAAACAATAATTATGTATACTGTAACAATAGGCAAGTTTTATTTTAGTAATATACAAAGAAGTATGTTTAGGCTACAGCCTACGCATACAAATATATTAAGTTGCTGTTAAAATTTTATTTATAGCTAAAAAATCTAAAATATTTTAATAAAAACAGTTTTGCCGTAAAATGTAATAATGACAACAAACCACAAAATTGTTTTTTTATTAATTATACCAAACTATAATGTCAAGTCTTGAGTTAAAGTAGATTTGAAAATAAAGTATGTTAGTCCAGTTAATACAAATAAAATTTTTGAATAAAGATAATATTAAATTATCTTTAAAAAAGGGGTTATGTTGGACAAACTACAAAAATTTAGTATAAGTGATGACAAAAAATGAAACATTTTAAATTAATTTAACACCACGAGAAAGTTAAACAATTTTTGGGACGTCAATTTGAATGAATATTTTTTTCTAACATTGAAGATACTAATGTTCACCACATTTTGTATTTAGTGAGTTATATAAATGAATTATTAGATAATATCGACCACTAAAATGAAGAAAAAAAAACATAAAAATTTAATAAGTGCATAAAAGAATAATAAATAGACGGTAATTGAATTTTACTAATGTTTTAAAGAACATATTTAAATACTCTTTTATTGGGTTTAAATTCATACGGAATATGAAGTAAAATTATTACGGTTTTACGTACAAGGTACAAAACAAAAAGAGAATTAGACAACAAAGGAAACGGGAAGATGAAAGGATTTTGTCCGGTGGTGAACTTAATTAAAATGTAATATATTATAAAACAAGAACACTATAAAATGGCACGCAATTTACGTTGATTAAATATGTTAACAAATGTCAAATAGTTTAAGTTACCAAACGTCAGACTGTCAATAAGCGAAAGTCAACCTTTGAAAGTGAAGTTCGCGAATTTTTTTTTTAAACTTAATATGAATGAGTATAGTATCGTTAAGTAATTAAAGTATATAATTGATGTCAAATATGTATGTATGTTAGAAACATTATACAAAGAATTATTTTTTATGGAAACTAACAAAAAAAATGAATTCTTAGCTTCACTTAAACTCTAGAGAATAAGCGAGTTTTGATTTAAAATCTGATTCTATCTATCAAATAAAATGGAACACGAAAATGTGTATGTAAACCAGAAAGAAGATGAAGAATATTGTTCATGAACGCGGCATACAAGATTCTTCAATATATTTGGATTTATATATTACATAGCCACAACATAAACACTATTTAGGTCCTTATTCTGATAGTTGTAGAGGTTATAATCAAACAGATGCAAGTCGTCTATAGTTCAAAATGCAGCTACCGGTCGGTTTGACTGACTGCCGAATCGCAACTTGAATTATTCATCTAGTTACTTCCAAAACTTTGCTCGATTCAGGCACCCCTTAGAATATTGCTTTGTTTTATAGTTAAGGTAATTTTACTTCACGTACACTTGGCTCATATACCAGATTCAATACAAATTGTTTAAAGTTAATCTTAACACGAACAAACAAATATATTGAACAATACTTTTGTTTATGTAAAAAATATATATTCAGACAATATATTTTAAATAATTTCTATTATTTTCAATAAACCTGGTATCTCCCGTTGACTACTGCCAATCAACCATCTAACGAAATAGATGTAAGTTACAGAAATACAGAGCAAAATGTTGTGGACGTGAGTGACTAATCCCTTTAATCTAATTCACTAATAGACTCCAATAGCGTTATAGCAGTCTGGTTACCAATAAGTCAGGTCGGACACGTGCCTTCTGCAACATCCGTTACCCATTCGCCGACGCACAAATCGGTTCGTTTGCGAAGACAAATGGGCCCGTCTACCCGCCTGCATATACATTCCATTTTCAAAAATCACTCCTAAAAGAGCTCAAATCCAATATCGGCGGCAAGCGTAAACGACTCGCTAAAGCTTTAATATTTTTTATTTCCGTTACTGGAATTCGGTATGGAATTTTGGAACGTATTTTAACTAACGCTTATGAGTGTATATAAACTGATTTGACAACGAATAGCTGGCGTGCCTGCAGCGTGTTATCCTTAGAGCTTTTTTGCATTAGGACAATAGAATTCTATAACTCGGCGGTGTATTATAGCCATTGTTCGATTAGCGATCGGCACCCGAAGCGATTGGGAAGAATTTTGTTAGCAATATTTAACGCCGACAGTGGCATCACAAGGCGCTTCGTTAGAGCGTCGTTTTGAATCTAAATTACGTATTTAACTTTGTAATTAAGATAAATACCGATGATAAGAGTTTGAAACTACGTGGTAGCTGTGTCGTCCCATCGAAAACTTACTAATGATCAAAAAAGTAAACGGTCTCCCAGATGCTAACCGTCGTTTTATAATTCCATCTGTGGCGAAAGTTTTCAGTTTTTAATTACATTTCCTTTGTTATTTTTCTTTAAATCTTTAATGTATTCCTTTTTAAAAAATTAATGGACTCCGTGATTTTAAAAATTGTAATTTATAAATATTTTTTAAACATACCGAATAAAATTACTATAAAAATATTATATTTTTACAGTTTTAATTTTCTGTGTGGTAATGATAATTAAATTTAAGCAAAAATATTAAGTATCATCATGCTTGGTCGTTGTTTATTCATTCATTCATTCAAATAATTGATATTTACAATAAAGTTAATTTTTTAGTACAAGTACACGTACAAAAACAAAATTTATATATGTCATTCATGAGCAATACTCATGATTAAAAAATAGAGAATGTTATTAAGAGGCTTGGCTCCAGTTTGCATCGTAAATTTCATCGAAATCTTTGGTTTTATACCCAAAATACTATAACTGAGCAAAAAGGTGGAATATTACTTATAGTACAAAGATACTATTGTAGTGTCTCGGTCATTTTATATCAAATTACTTTCACCATAAACGATGGAATAAAATTTTTATTTATTTACTTATATAGATGTCAAAATAGTTTGTAATGACCATTTTAATGGATTGTTTTAAAAAAGGAAATTGTTTTGATTATCTTCACTTATTTATTTTTTATTTATCTAAAATCTTAGTTGAAGTTTTCATTTTTTAAACTCTCGGTACCATTATTTCTTTTTATGATAAAATACAAAAGTAATTTTTGAAAACTGCTGTAACAAGTTAAACAAAGGAAACGTATAAAAATACAACATTTCCGTATATTTCTTTCCTAACCAAGACAATAGACGTAAATCTCAACTTTGCCAACGCATAAAATTGTTTTTCGTATATACATTTTGATAGCTATCTATATCAGTGGTGATTTGGTAAACGTTGATTTATATGTCTAGTGTTACATTCCGGTTTATTTTGAACGTTTGCGGTATTTTTATTTTTAAAGTTAAATACTTTTAAGAAATTTTCAAATTTCTAGGGTATGATAATTTTGTAGTAATAT
>DVQO01001058.1:0-11464 GCA_018231785.1 Danaus gilippus
CTTGGAATAATATTGTTAATTGTCTTTTTATTACACCAACAATTTTGTTATCTGTACCTCATGTAAGCGCAAACTCCTAATATCATCTTTAGACTTCCACTAAACTTAAATACAGAGATACCTCCAGTAGCTTCTGAATAAAGGTTACTTAAAATCAAAATATAACATTCCAAAACCAGACTTTTCAGATCGTACGCTTTATAACATTTTTTACTTGAGATCCATTTCAAGATATAGCAACAATCATAACATATTAGTCTGGATAGGGTTCAAAGATGTGTATATTACTTATAATATTAGAAGTGAAAATTATTTTATGGACTCTTATATAGCTGCTATAAGTAGGATTATATATGTTTTTGCACAATAAATTCAACTATCTTTATTTATTTATTTTGTTCTATGAATAGTAAAAATCAATGAAAATGTTGTTAACGTCGAATTTTTATTTGTATTTCAAATCATTATTCAGTTTTTTTGATATTAATAAAATTCCTGATATTTTCTGTCTATCAACAGAAATTTTATGGGGCAATTTGAAAATTTTAGCGCCGCTTTAGTTTTATTGCGACAGCAAAAATTCAAATCAAATTCTCATGACCGTCTTTTTATCAAGTAATATTTTCAATAAACTCGTATTGTTTGTTATATTTATTTTTCTTCTTGCAATGTTTCAAAAATCAAACAAATGTTTAAAACGAAAAAGGTGATCAGTTTATTAGCAAATATAAATTCTTATACATTTTAAACATATCCACTTACCTAATGATAAGACGTAATACTCTCAATTGTATGTTATTTGTGTATATGTAAATGTATACTTATATAGCCTTATATACATCTCTCAGTGGGGATTACATCCGCCCAAACAGACGCAATCGAGTGAAAACACCTCTAAGATTTTAATTTAACCCCCATCCTTCGTTTTATCCGCGTAAAACCACCTTGAAGCTATTAAATCCAGCAATTATTTCTTTTTATTCATCTCATTAAAGTTTTAAATTAAAATAAATAGAAGGTTTATTTATAAGTAAAATGAAATGTTTTTTATTTTCTACATTTATAATCTAAATTCAATTGCCTTTTTATTTCAATGCAATTCAGATCTAGTTTAGTTTCATAGGGAATGTTTATATTTATAAAATATATGAAGTTGATATGTGTATATAAATAGTATATGTACGATTATTATTTTGTAGTAAATTATTATGATATAAGATTATACTTTAAGTAACTAATATTTAATATTGGCTTAACTCATCAGATACGCTCCGTATCACTGTAGACAACATGGTGGTCGGAAACTTTTGATCTAATTGTAAACTTCGAGTATGTGAGTGGGAGTGGGAACACTTTATTAATAGTTGTTTCTATTTCAGTATTTCTTGGGTTGAGGCTTATTAAAACCAAATACCGATAGTAAAGGTTTGCTTATAAGTTAGCACAATAATAGGAAATTATTACAAATATTTTTGATATCAATCAAGATTTTTAAAGAATGATTGTATACAAGTTGGTGTAGTTGATATTATTACTTCAGATTGAAAAAATTCGTCACAAATTTCCAAAAAAAAGAAGAAAATTCCGAACAATGAAAAATAAAAAATAAATTAATGGAAATATACTGTTAAAAGGAATTCACGATATGTTATATATATATTTTTTTATTTTAAACAGAAAGTACGTTTTATTGTTTGGAATTTATTATAATTGAAAAATTTTGTTGGTTCAGTTGGTGGTATATCAAAAGTAGGTGAGTGTTGCATGTGGGTAATAATTACATACGAGTAGTTTTGGGAGAAGAAATATTACTATATTATATATATACAGTACAGAATGTTTAAACAAAGTAATCATCTTTCTTGAATTGATAACCTCTATATGGATAAAGGCTGATACTGAACATGATATTTTATAAATAATATGAATGGTTGGTTTACTAATAGCACTTTTTAAAAATCAGTTGATTAGAATGTTTCTATAAAGTAAAGGTCTGGTCGAGTGTGAACTATCGTTTTCACAGTTAGATTTCGTTTCGCGGTAGACTTTCCTTGGGTAATTAAGGTTCTTCCTATGCATCATCTCTTCTGGAAAAATTTTGATCACGTTCTTTTTCTGCCCATGTCTCTTTCTCTTATAATTTAATTGTCTTTAAGCCAAGTGTTAATAAGCTATAACCGAAATAATGTTCACTACCAAGGATGAATTTCCAGATACTAACAAGTGAAATGATCTTCAAG
Organism: Danaus gilippus; assembly: GCA_018231785.1. Lineage (NCBI taxonomy): Eukaryota > Metazoa > Arthropoda > Insecta > Lepidoptera > Nymphalidae > Danaus > Danaus gilippus. The sequence continues at coordinate 2,241 of DVQO01001058.1, forward strand.
CACTATATAGTCGAATTAAAAAAATATACACAGTACATATGTGTTATACAAATAAACATTAAAAAATAGGAAGAACCGATGAACTTTATCGCTATAATATTATAATTGTTTTAATTCATCCAGAAAGAACAAATAGTATATTTATTGTACGAGAGAATCAACTAAAAGTTGACTTATTCAAGGCTTTAAAATTATATGTTTTATATAAATCAATTACAATAATGTATTGATCTATGACCTATCATTAATATATTTATAGAATAAACACTGTTTAAATGGACTCTTCTTGTAATAAAGCTATTAAATTCTCCAAATACTTCAGTAACAGATATCGTGGAAGGTATTTAATTAAAATATCATGTTTCGATACAATGGTAATATTTCATTATGAAATTGTAAATTAATCATTTTTGCATTCCTTTAAAACAATTTGAGATTCTATGACTACTTGCTTCATAATATTTTTTAATGAACTTGTGACTTTACATACTTATGACCTTACATACTCGGATCTTATATATTTTAATATTTTACTTTATGATCTTACTTTATGGATCTGCATTAAATTTTATTGTCATTTAAAGTTATGTGACGTGAGAATTCCATAACTCCTGTATTACTTAAACCAAACTGAATTAATTGTTAATATTGGTTTAGCTCATCAGATACGCTTGAGATCAATGTAGGGGAACATGGTGGTCGCAAAGTTCTGATACAACTGTAACTTGCTCTGAGTTGGAAAACTGTGTATATGTTTGTATTTCAGCTATCAGCTTACTTGATTTATTTATTTTAAGTGAGTAATTGAAGGATTATTAATTGCATAACAAATCAAGAAGGCTTCACTTAAATATATCGTCCATTAATCTCATGTTTAATGAAGGCTTACAAAAAAACGACCTCTTTAATCCCTTACTTCTTTAATAAAATTGCTGACGGTATTTCTTTTTAGTACATATTTTATTTTCATGTTTGAATATTTGAAAAACCTATAAAATATACTATCCTATACTAACTAAAAAACCAAATTTAATGTACCCGTTTTCTTTCTCTAAATATATTTAATGTAATAACTGTTATAAACATAGTCAAATACTAATTAATATATTATAAAAATATTTTGACTCTCCTGCTACAATTGTAATTAAGTATACAATATGAGAGATAAGGAATCGAAGTCTAAACAGCAGTCTTTTTTATGTTTCAGTTTTTAACAGTTTTAAAGTATTATGATCACGATATAAAATTGATATACAAAATTGATTATATGTGATATCTAGTCGAATCAAAATTATATTTCTATGACAAGTATTGTCTGGAAAGTTATGTTAGAAAATTTTTTATCTAATAAATATATGTATTTTGAAAATAAACTTTTGACTTATATGTTTTTCTTGTATTTATTTTCAATATCAAAAGGTTTAGCGACTTTGAATGACCGATGATGTGTATGATTGGGCGTATTAATATTATAATTCTCTCATCCTCATAAAGGATATTTAATATTAATACGTTTACTTAATTATTTTTATAACATATATTGTATGTTTTATGTATGTGAGCGAAAGTTTATCAATATCTTCTCATATATTTTTTTAATTAATATATTTTTATTGACATTTGAGTACAATAAGAGAAAAAGTATAACTATCTACACAAATAGTGCTTTGATAAAATATTCTTTTATTTTTTCAAGTTTATTGAATTTTACCACAGTGATAAAACTTTTTTTGAAATTAAATAATGAACTAACTTGTTGATTAATGACAGTATTTAATGTGTCTTACTTTACGTGCTTGTTTTCTAGTGCATAGCATTTTTTTTATGGTGTTTTTAGGTTGTAGTTATTGCTCTATTAAGTTTTTTGGGTTCTTTAAGAAAGACAGGAATTGGTGTTTTCGAAAGTATTAGAATACAAATAAAAATAATCTAAGATTCAGAAAAAGCTAACGATTTGCTTTCGGTTTGAATGAAAAGTAATCCATCGATTATTATCATTAGAAAGACATTTGTAATCGCAAGAATTCCCGAGTCTTTTGAATAAAATCATATCACATTTCAAAATATGTTCCTCTTTGTACTAAAAGTGAAAATCACAGGCTATTTGATTAATTTTACTAAGCATAAACAAATTTTAAATATGATTCGAAATTATGCATAAAAATATTAATTTTTTCGTTAAATTATTCTACAACTTTGATATCTTTCAAAACTGACTGAGCAAGTTATATATAGTAGGTAGTTCTGACAATGTCGAAAAAAAAAATTACTTAAATTCAGTCAGTATCACATAAAGTATTTCTTTTTTCCATTCTACTGAATAGTTTTCAGTATAGAATCTATTTAAAAGAAGAAGAAAAATTCGGTTTTAGATCTCCATTTAAGATTTTCGATTTTACCGAAGTATTTTTTATGGGGATGTTTTTAAGGAATTATTTTAGTTATTTAATTAATATACAAATAAATGTTTTCAAGGTAAAAAATTTGCTTATTTTACAGCTTTTACACGATATGTTTATAAGATACCCTCAATTGTATTAAAATGCTATTACGTGATGTAATTACGAAACTTAATTATTATGGGCATTTTCTTAAAACCACAACGCCTAAGTACAAAATTCATTTTCATTCTTGTTTCACCAAAATATTGTTTATATAAAAGAAAAGGGTTATCCTCAATTTCGTGTCCCGGAACCACAGACATTTGTTTGTCCTTCAGCTTCAAACGAATTTTATTATTGTAGAAGTAGGTACAATATAATCTTTTCTTAAAAATAATATTGAATAAACTTATGAATTATAAAAAAATATATGAAATAAAATTTACCAATTTAAATTTTAACGAGTGGATCTTGAAAAACATGTTTTCGTCAGAGCAATCTACAGAATCATTAGAGCAGTTCTGACATAAATCACATAACATATAAAATGCAGCGTTACTAACATTTAATTCTATCGTTCCAAATTGAATGATTTTTAAAATAATTTTTCCAATTAAATAAAACCAACCGACCAAAACACTTTTCAGAAACCGAAAAGGATTTTAAGATAAGATAAAGGTGAGCTTTGGCAATCCACAATATGCACTCTGTGATTTCATGCGGTAGTCTTAAGTAGGTCGCTTCTATATGTGATTTTGTTATTAAGTAAATTGACTTCCTTTTTCATTTTGTTCTAAATGTCATATTGTCTTTCACTGTGGTTTTAAGTTGAAAAAAATAATAGGATAAGTTATATCAGTCAATATTTAGAACTATAAAGTATTGATGAGAAAGAAAATTGCCAGCGTTCGATATGAGTAAAAATAAATATAAAATAAAATATGATCCCCAGCGATTTTCGACCTACAATACGGTATAATAGATCGGGTTAATGTGACTTTATTCATTGGAAGTTATACAGATGAAAGAACGTAGAAATTATTTAAAGTTTCTTTCTTTAGAAATGTAAACTTTATTTATGTTATGTTTTAATCTTTATATTCCTTTAATAATGTGTTTCAACGTACAATGGTATTAAATGGATTTTTAAGTTTTGGTCACAAGCATGTTTGCAAAAAAATTTGTTACAATCTCCTCTTTATCGAAAAAAATTAGGAAATACCTTTTTAATATGAGCTTTTTGAAATGTAAACATTTTATAAATGTTGGTAAAATTAAGAAAATCTGCTAAACCATTCTGATCCGACGTATATCGGGAAATATAACTCTATTAAAATCCCCTTTTGATCGAAACAGAATATTTAACATACCTACATATTAATCCCCAAAGTTTGCTTCAAATATTAGTGTTTTTCATTTAGTCGGGTGGATTTTTTAAATTCTTCTTCATAGTCTTTTTTACATAAAACTTATAATATAAATGTATATCGGATGTTTTTTTTAATTTATTGATAAATGTAGTTGTAAGATGTTTGACTAAAGTGTAAACTACATCTTTATTTACAAGATAAATATGGTAAGAAAACTAAAACACTTCTTAAGCTTAGAAGCGGAACAGAAAAAGGTTTTTTAAATCAAGTAGAGTACTTTCTAAGTCCAAAACCGCAAAAAGTCCAATATATAGTTTTATAGCTCACTGTATTCTGTTTTGTTTATTATTAATTTTATATTTCTTACAATTCTTTCAATAAACTACAAATTATCTCCATATATTTTTTATGAATTCAAGTGAATAATATTAAATTTTTTATATAAGGATGGAATAATATAACACAATGTTTATATTTGTATTTTTACCACTCACAGTGCACAATATTTATAGACGTTTATGTACAGTTGTACAAAAGTATATTCTTCAGGAAAAAGGTGGTAAAATAAATTGCTGACCCAAAAATGTCTCTACTTATTAATGGGCGGGTTCATATTTACTTTATTAACCTTGGGGTAAGGTAACAGTTGTTTATTCTGATAAAAAAAGATTTTATCACGGATATATAGTTTATTTATGTATATGATATTTTAAATTTATACAAAATCAATAGAAAAGTATTTTTGATTATGAAATCACAACTTTTTTATGACCGTACTGTATTTATATTCATGATGACAAAAAATACACGACTATTTACAACCTTTTTTCGTCTATGTATTTATCTTTTATGTCAAAAGTACTTTATCTTTAAATTAAGGAGGGGTTTTAAGTGGACTTTCACGTATTATTATTTTATATGTACATGGGTATGTACAACCCATACTCTTATTTACTTATTCAAACAATTAAATAGAGTTGAAATTCAGTAAAATATATTAGGAAAAATATACTTGAAATTTTACTTTTGACAATACAAAGATGGTAAAAATGTCATTGACAATGTAAAGCATATAAAAGTACTTTATACCACATTAAAATTTAAAATTATTTCTAAAATAATTGTAAGGATTTCTTGATATGTAAGGAACCGAATAATTATTTTAAAAGATTCATGATCACATTGACAAAAAAATATTTAGAAGTCAAAAAAAAATCTTTAATGTGTATTAATCAATATTGTCCCAAATATAAAAATATAATTCTTGGAAATATAAATAAAATTCAAATATATTTAAAACTGTTATACTTTGTAAATATTTCTAAATTAAGTCTTATTTTTCGATTAAGAGGTTAATGATGAGACTTAACTTTTTTACTATATAAAATCTATATATTTTTTTTTCGTTTTTTATATTTTATAACAATTAACAAAAATGATATTTAATTTTTATAAATTCAACTATCGTATAATAAGGATATTAATATCGAAATATTACGGGTTATCATTTTTTTAAATGAACTTGAATTAAATATATATTATTTGAAATAGAGATTCATCAAACGTTACACTCGACAAGTGTCTTAACAACCAATAAAACACTGTTCATAAATCATCATGACAGGTATTAGTCGGCACCTTCGCGTTTTCGTAATTACGTCAGTTACCGACAATTATTCAGTAAGCTCTTGCAAAACTCAAATGGATGTCATCTATCATTAGATTAAAAGATAAGAGTAAACAGTACTCAAGATTGTAATTCGCTCAAAAAATAAAAACGTTGACATTTCAAGCCATAACATGAAAAAATAAGAGTGGGAGTGGGAATGTAATATTTACCTTTGAGAATAACGAATTATAATTTTTCAATTTCAATAAAGAGGATTTTAAATATTACCTTAGATTTCTCTAATTATATAAACAAGCTCTTACCTTTGTTTTGTTTCTTGTTTTTTTTTTATCTCGGCTATTGAAGTTAATAATGGCAACGACTTCGTATGCTATTGAAAATAAGTAACAATGACAAAGATGTTATTTTTAATAATTAAAATTGTGATTTAAACTCCATTTCTTTTAAAATTTTACTCATTTTATGCATAAGTAATGTTTAATAAAAAGTTTGTTGATTTATTGACCATAGATTTAATTAAGGAACGGATGTACAAAAAAAGGAGTCAAATCAAATTAACAGATAGGGTACTTTTATTAAGTATCCAATATCAAAGTGTAAGGAGACGCACGAAGTTCTGAATAGGCTCTATTTGATTGAATGTATACGACCCTCATTCATCAGAGACATTCTTCATCTTTGCAAACAGAACAAGTACTAAAGAGCTTCTCATCCATACCGCTTTATCTTTGGATTCAATTCAAAACGCTTCTGTATTTATTTAAGTGACCTTCAAAAGCATTGTTCTTAAACCGACATTGTCTGCACCATTAATATTAATATACATATTTCAATAAATTTGAAATTATGTTTTGCAAATGAAATAATATCTAATGATTCATTTTTTTTACAACAGACAAAATAATTCCACAGTTACACTATAAGGTGTTTTATAGTGTGTTGCTATTCTTGTGTTGCTATTCTTATAAAATGAGTAGGCTTATAATCATCTTATCTTATATTTTCGAAACCTTTACAACCTTCAAAACATAATTAAAATTTATTAAAAATTCCTTCTAATTTTAAATATTTTATAATTATGTACTATATTTTTTATAAAAATATATTATTAATAAAATATAAACACATTCAATATTTTTAATTAAAAAATAATAAATAATTATGATTGTTAATAAATCATCGTCAAAAGAACATAAAAATGTACATTTGTGTCGTATATTGTAGTTACAAATATAAGTCCGTTATAATTAATGATGAAAACAATGCACTGTATTAACTATAGCTGTTGTCGTCACTACTTGTCATTTCCCAGTGCGCTATTCTCTTCTGTAAATAAAATATGACAGTAATATATAAAGCTAAATGCAGTTTTGTGGCAGCTATAGAAACACAAAACAAGTCTGAGTGTTTAATTCCTTTTTTTAATAATTTAAAAATTAAATTTAAATGGGACTCTCCATGGGAATTTCCATCTAATTTGAATAAAAAATATTATTGAAATCGTATGAATTTTCGTAATATTTATTCCATGTTACAAAGTGCTATGGATTGTATACTTGCCTGTTGTTTCCATAAACTGCGACAAAAACAATGTTGACGTCACCCTATTAGGGTCGTTAACGCGTTAACATGTGTCGACTAGATTGTATTGATAGATTTATTTGTATCAAAAATACATTGAAGTTTCTTGTTACATGAAATAAATGTTCATTGAAAGATTTATTATTAAAACTGATAAAGAATTCAGAGCAGAAATAAGTGCGATAGTTTAACAAACCAGGATATTCACTTAGAACTCATTAGTCTTAAACTAAAATAAGCCGTACTGGCAAACAGCTGGAATATATTATTCATTCTAAAATAAATGTTTTTGACTTCTGACTGGTTTTTTAAAAATAAAAATAAATTGCTTTAGGCAATTTAAATAGAAATACAGCATTGGAATTATCAACCATCCAAACTCATATTCTCTGACCTTGTAGGGAAATGTTTGTATAAATAAACGAATCGTAATTCTCTTTTTTCGAAGCTACGATTAAACCAATACAGTAATATAGTACCACGTTAAAAGTCCACCTATGCCAAAATCTTTTGTAAAAATTACTCTCAATTATTATAATAAAAATATTGGACGCTTCACTTAAAAATAAAAAAAGAGTAGATTTCTTTTTTAAATATGAACAACTTCTTCAATGTTATTTTGAATACAGTGGAAAATGTCTTCTTTTGTCTTGTCTTGTTGAAAACCAGGATATGAATGTTATGTTCACCGATAATTTCCTTACAAAAATACCAGATTTTCTTGCGATAAAAGCAATAAATTACTCCTTCGTTCAGAATTCGACTCTACTCATGAGAAAGGATTAAACGTTTTTTTAGATTGTGACTATATTATCATGATTGATTGACAAGACCATATACATATATTTTTACAGCGTCTAAGCCGACAAAGGTGAGGTCTTATTATGTATTTATGCCCATTCGGTCTTCTAAGGTGAGAAGAGGTCCTTTAGAGTCAACCCAAAAACGGTCCAAACTCGGTACTCCAAAGTCGGTACCCAAAAACGGTCCAAACAGCTACATATTAGGAATTTTTTTGTTAGAAATTACCATTTAATACAGTCATTATTTAGGATTATAAAATACCATGGCTTAATAAGTGAGAGAAGTAGAAATTGTATTTTACAATTAAAGTATTAAAAGTGTAAAGTATTTCGGATTATTTCTATTTTATCTTAAGTTTCAGCCTTCAATGGTGACTGACGATGAAAGGATCTGGCACTGATAAATACATTTTCAATCTTAAGGAAATAATGCGAAATTAAATTTTTACTTCTAAAACCATTGATTGTATATTATGTAACGAATTTTGTAAGTCTCTAAGAATGTGCGTTTTTTTCTTCCTTTGTGTGTTGTTATCGATCTTATTTGTATAAGTAGCCCTAAATTAATTTATTGAGTGACAAATTTAAACTGAAAAAACTTAGCACATTTCAATTAAAGTTATAATTATGATAAGTAAATATAGTAAAAAAATAAGTTTTTTTTAATTTATTTTATGTTTTAAAACAAATAAAAAAAATATTTTCTCATTCTACATTGGAATAATTTTAAACAAAAAATTGCTCAGATTCTTTTTAACAAGAAATCACTAAATAACAATATTAATATTTTACTCATACAATAATACTGTTCGTTAAATTTAGATATACCAAATTAGTATTGAAAATTAACTATATTTATGAACAACAAGCAAAGATGATTAGACAAATTCAATATAATCCTTAAATTAATGAATAAATCTTCAATAGCCTTTCTTTTGTTTACTTTTGTAAAGGGGTTATTATATAAAGCTGACTGGAACAGATAAAGGATATTAGTCTTTTTGTATTTTTACCGCAAACAATAGGAAAAGATACATCGAATTTTTATAATAAAGATAAACGCTGAGTTTTATTTGAAATACATAGACGTGGATGGAATATTTAAAATTCAGATTCATGCGGAAAACGCTGGGATAAGAAGCTTCCCCTAAATTAGGTTTCGATGTTTTAGCAATAATGATTATTAATTGTTTTATTTCTGAACATTACTGAATTCATATTTACAAAGAGATATATCATCAAAACAATATATAGAATTTATGTCCAAATAATAAATGACTTAATTTCTCTTATTCCACAAACTCTTTTTAGGTACTAACTACTTGCAGCAACGTTTTGAATTTATTTCTTCACTTTGTGACAGGAGCTATTTTTGTATCTTCTTTCAAAGAAAGTATCAAGGGATCTTTTGCTTACCCAACTATGTATATTCTGCCCTCTTCGTCTGGATAATTTTCCT
>DVQO01001059.1:0-11454 GCA_018231785.1 Danaus gilippus
CTCCATGTGAGAAAGAGGCCTTGCTCAGCAGTGGGCTTCTGATAGGCTGATGACGGTGCAAAAGATTTTTTTTAATGTTTTTGACATATTTGTTAAATTATAAAGTTTTAATTCAAACTATATGTGTAGTTTATACTAATACATATTACATATACAACAGTTTCTAACCCTTGTTAAACTATCAAGAAGAAAATTAGATTTCCATCGTATATTACACTATAGGTACTCGTATGTAAACACAATTAAAACTTAATAACACTTTACAATCAATCAAGTACACGTTTAATATAACAGGTCCATCCAACTTTTGGTTCGCTCTCAGAAATTGTTGCCAGTAATATTAATTATAAGTTGAGTGTAGTTTAGTCGCATCATTCGGCAGAGCTCTGATATACAACTCCTTGTTCAAATATACTCACATACAACAATCAAGAAACTAAAATAATAATATAAAACCTATTAAAGTTGGCGAACGAATTTAAATAAAGTCTCATTACTTTTTTGACACAATTACGATAATCAGAGTCTCCAGATAACGACTGTCCTCTTGTCTTTCAATTCACCTGTAAGTATTACTTTAGCGTTACCTTAAACAAGTAAATATCATAAAACGTTACAATACTACAAAAAAAAATAAAGTATTTGATTTATTACTTAGAACTAGTGAGATCCATGGCCAGGTCCTCTTCTAGCCTGACCATTCTTCTAAAAATTAGTGAATGAGCCACCAGTAAGTCTGCCTCTTCAATTGTATATAAACCCAGAGTAGCTCTGTATCTATTGTGGATTGTTAGACGTAAGCTTAAGTAGTAGTAAGCGGCATCTATTTTGTAATGCTCTATGTACAATAAATGTGCGACGTACCTTACATACATACATACCTGGGTTACTTGCTTGAGATTAAATTTCTTCAACGCGCCAAGGTATGCTAGTGAACAAATAGTTAATATTGTTTTATATCGATCTGGTTAATAATGTTCTTTAATGAAATATTCATTTAAAAGATTGAAAAAAAGTGTTTAAATATTAAATACATAATATTATTATTAAAGCGTTTCCTATCAAATAATGTTAATATAGTTTTATGGATATAACTTGTGTAATCTTACTTGATTTAATTTTCTTGACAGTGATTTAATATTGAATTAAACATATTTATTTATAAGATATTAAAGCTTATAATTATTTTTTATAAGTGTATGATTAAATTGGGTGAATTGATGTTAAACCACGTAATGGATCAAGGAAAATGAAACGATAAACCTCGACGTTATATTTAAATATAATGTATTTTTTGTTACATATTTAAATTTTTTACTATATTTTGTTGAAGAATTGTTGTTATATCCTCCATATCTTATTTAAGTTGCTATATTGTTTAAAAAATAAGATATGAATTTATTTTATGACTAAAATTAACTTAGTATTTATTTTTATTTGTACTTTATAAACATTATCTTTGCTTGATTTCCAAAGTAAGTAGTCTCCTCAGCTTCGTTGATGAGCGAAAGAAAAGTTTTTCTCGTTCAAAGTATTCTTAGATTTTTATTGTACTTCTGTTTTTTGTTATATAAATCAGAATTATTTTTGTCTTAATGATATTTTAATGGATCATATAACAGTCTAAATATCCTTATTTGCCATAATATATCATCTCTACTTGTTTAATTGTAAGTAAATGTGAAATAGCAAAAATATTCATATAAAATAATATATTATATTAAAAAATCTTTATAATGTTACATTATAACCACGATATAAAGTTGTATAAATTGTAAGATTATTGTTATATCAGAATGGGTATTGTACTTCTTCATTCGAGAGCCATTAAACCGCTATACCGTTTAGAGTATATTTATTGCGAAGACGGTAATGTTAAGGTATAAAGTTATCTCGGTGAATTACGACGCGAGGAAGAATCCCGTCCACAGAGCTGTGTCCGGCAACAGAAACAAAATAACATACATTTTATATACACTTCAGTGGTTGTGTTTGTTCAAATATTTTGCCAGCACTTTACCTCCTATATCTGTTTTGTTTTTCATGCCTTAACATTCACATACAACAACAAAGCTCGAAATTAATTACAATCGGTGATTGTACAAATTGTTTCTGATTATATGCGACATTTATCGATAGTTGACTTATTTCAATAATTAACATCAATTAAAACAACATTTAGTGTGATTTTATAACTGTGATTTAGTTTTTTAGATTTTTTTTATTTAAAAGTATAAGATTTTGGAATTGAAATATAATTAATATTATATCTGATGACAAAACTCAACTACTTTGACGGTGAGAGGAGATAAAGTACGTAACACAATATAAAGAAATACGATTCCGTGATGAAAATTAAAAAATATACATTTTACTAAAATACTTATATTTTTGTAAAAAACTCTATCACTCTGTCAAATAGCAATATCTTAATCACGTTTCATAAAATTTGTTCTATTGTAAAATAATTCATAAACTTATTCAATTACAAGATCACTTGATTCATAATTATAATTTAAGAATATTCTTAAACTCCCTGTTCGGTTTCATGTCAGTTTTATTTTTATTTCAATTATTACTGCATATTTCGGATTAATAAAATATACTTTTCAATGTAGGACTTACTTTAAATGATTTAGCTGTGTTATTGTGAGCACTATGATTAAAAAGGCGTTTCAGAATTTATACTTAAAATGAGTCTTCTAAGGGCCATAGGATTACATAACAATAAGTTTATTTACAAATAAAATTAAGTTTATCGATTGTAGCTCCAAGTTGTATTTTGAGTGATAAACGTCACAGAAAGACGAGATGAGAAATATGTGTCTGTTAGTTGGTCTACTTTTTTTCTATTTACCGCTATCGATGTCTTGAATTGATTGTCTTGAATTTAATCGCGTTTCAGATCGGGATGTACGCAGAATGTCTGATTTGTTTCAAGGCTGGCTAATAAGGTCACTGGCACAGGATTTTATACCAGAACGCCAGGTGTTAGAATGAGGAATTTGATTTCAAGAGCCTCGCTGAACATGTACATATATACTCATACATGTATCTGACTTCACGAGCGTGGTTTTGTGGTTTGTTAAAATTGATGTATTGGCTTGTCTTGTCCACTATGCGTTCACACAGTAATAGTTAAACTAATTGATTCAATTCATTTACAGGCAACTGAATGTATCAAATACAAAGTGAATAAAAGTGATCTGTTTTATAGGTTAAATAAATGTAAGAATAAAAAGATAGGTATAAATTTTTTAGTTCCGAAAACAGATTTCAAATTTAATAATGTAAATTAATTAATCGTTAGCAATTTACATCCACGTGAAAAAAAGGGAGTTGTTATCATGAATGTTTCACAAAATTAAGCTTTAAGGTGAACACTAAAACCTATACTATATATACCATTTAAACTGATTTTTCCTGTGTCATATTTGTGTTCTAAATGTTTCTGGCATGTTTGAAAAATTGTTAAATAAATAAAAATCCTACGAAGAATTTATCTCACATGTTCTGTACATACATATTATGGAACCCTAAATGAATTAAAAATATTATATGCACAATAACCTTTGATCCTCCGAGGATTGTTATATCATATAGATAAACAAAAATATATATAAATATGAGATTATTGCTATTTTCGGAAAAACGTAAATATGTAAATGATCTTATTATTTGTTAACATGTTCAGATTTATCTAGTAGTTATTTTCCTCGCATGGAAAAAAGAAACCGGTTTCGGTTGGTGAGAACTTTTTATCAAGTTTAATTATACTTTTTTTGTTTTTAAAAACATGAGCACATTGAACTAGATCTTGTTTTTTCAAACATTTTGAAAACCGTTAACGCCTTGACGCCTGCGTTAAAATTCAAATGACGCTAGACAGCCATTTATTCCGTGTTTTGTTTTCTCAGGGTTACAATAACATCCAATTTAATTGATTGGATATCAGCTTACAATCGTAGTAAGAACTTGTGTTTATCTTATATTTTAGGTGTGAGTTATAGTAATCGATAGAAAAATATTTAAATATATGTTATGACGACCACAACTTAAAATTTTTGAATCGTTATATCTCTGAAACAGTGGCTAGTAGGATAAAAAATATCAATAAATTTTGTTGTCTGCGGTAATTTCATGATAAAATTTGCTGTTTTGTACAAAATCGTCAAAAACTCATATTTTTGTATTTATAATTTATACGGGGAAACATGGGGAAAATCAAAAATTTTTTTTTTAACGATATCACCAATATTCATCTCGTAAATATATGTAATTCGACTTTTATTTCAGGTGTTAGTATTCACTGTTAATGTTGGATGTTAAAATAGAAGATTTTGTTTTTATATATTATTATCTGATCTCAGTACGTATGTTTACGATTTAACATTTTTTTAATGTTTAATGTCTAATTTAAATAGGTATTGTTATATATATATATATATATATATATAGACATGTGGCTATATTTTTAAAATTAATGTAAGAATAAAAATGGTATATTCAAAATTTTCCTCCAACACTTTTTAAACAATATACGTATTATATTTGTTTGTGTTGTCGTGTTATTTGAAATTTGTGTAACCGCAGTTCTCTCGGTCGTTGTTTACATTCCATTACCGGAGTCGTGTCGTACCCGCGTCGGGTTCACCTCACACCCCCGTCCGCCCCTCACAACGCAACGCCTCGGGTCGTCCTCCACTTTAATTACACTGTAGCTCAGTAGCTATATAGCGTCACAGTAAACATTACCTGGAAACAGTTTAATGCAAATTTATAGAAATAACAACGCTCTCGAAATTATATTTTAAAGCTTTAGATTAGGATTATTTTGTACATTGACTCTTATAATTTATACTTCTTAAAGGAAAACTAATGATGCTTTTCGCTTTGAACGAAAAATTCAAATCAATAGGTATCATTGAAATTCTTTGCTTATATTAATTTAAAAGGAACACAGCGTGAATACAAAAAAATATAATATTGGAACTGCCTTCAACTTGTAGAGAAAGTTTTGTTTTTTAATAATTTCTCGATCACAAAAAATACCTTTTAGATATTAGAAGTTGTCTTACAATTTTGTGAATGGTTTTTATTTTACATAACCTAATCTGTTTGAAGGTCATATACCTATATCTATATCTAGTATATGTTTATGATTTCTTTTCTATTTCAATTATTGATCATAATTGACAGTCTGGTGCTTTACTATTTTTCTCCTTAATAGTAAATGGATGTGGGGCCGAAGGTATTAAACTCCATATCCCAGTAACAGCCTACTCACTCAAGCCATAAACTCATTCAAATTGTAATCAGAAGGAAACAGAGCAGCAACAAACTATCGTAATTCTTCTGCTCTTCGACTGGTAGGTGGGTGGTTAGATATCCAGATGATTGCATTTCATGCTGTAGGAGTATAATGGAGTATTCGCCTTTATATTTCACTTCCAACTTAAATCAAGCATCGTACTTGTCTCAATTCTCAAGACAGTTGATTAATCTCTCCCTCCATTCCGGCTTCAGCAGGAGCATACCAGATATATACGAGTATTATCGATTTAGTTGGCAGCGTGATTTTGTCTGTTACATGGTAATATCGACGGCTGTTGATTTTTTGACCCCCAACTGAGGAAAAATAAATAATCCATATATACTATGAGCAACTTGCTTTGATCTTAGATTTACGACTTATATTTATAAAATAAATTCCGCTTGATACCGTCAAATAATAATTGATGGGAAGAGATCTCTTAAGGATGTTAGTTTATTTGCGGTAAACTTTATAGATATTTTTTTATAATTTCCATTGTTCATAATATTGTTCTGGAAATAAAGTGATTTATTATTATTATTATTAATAAATGAAAAAATCAAATACCTCAGACAAGAATTAAAAATTACCAATATATATAAACCTTAAGGATTTAATAAAAAAACATTTTAATAATAGTATTTTTGGTAAAATTAATAATAAAAAACAGTTATTTAAAAAAAAACGGTACTATTAAATTGCAACAAATGAATATCACACAAACCACTTATATTCGCTACGAAGGACTTATATTTTACTAACACATTTTTACATTAGTAAACAAAAAAAAACAATGATTAGGGGTGGATTTAAAAAGCTGGACTGGAATCACGGTTCTCACATTTTTCCTTTCCTAAATAAAACGGAACAAAATATTTTTTCTACTCAAATTGTATTATTGTCAAATATTTTTGTGTTTTAAATTTTAAATAGTTAATTTTTTTTCCTATGATTTATGAATATTACTTTTATAAGCTCCTTAAAAACTGTAGTTGGAAAGAGTGCGGTATTATCATTTAACTTTTAAGTTTATAAGTTGGCTTAACTGGGATGCGAAATGTCAAAGACGCCTTAAATTACCGTTAAGCTAAGGTTACTTTCTGTGTTTTATACGGCGAATGAGGAGCATTATTTTCTTTAAATGACTAAATAGTTTTTATTTACAATCACAAAAAGTTAGGACTTCGGTAATATTGTGCTCGATTTGTTGAGTGAAGTCATAACATCGTTACAAACTTGAGGGACCGCTGTAAACTTTGAAGATTTATCAGGTCAGCGGGCGTTCATTAAATATAGAAGTTATTTGAACATGAAACGTTGGATCTTAAATCCTGTTTTTATTTTGGCAAATTCACTTATGTTAATGTATTTGTAATATATATGAAATAAGAAACTTTGTAAAGCGAGGATTATAAACACAGAATTAATTTAACTCATTCACTTATTTCATAATAGACCTCCATCTAAACCTGAGGCTAAATTATATTATTATTACGTCAATAGTTAATTGGTTCACGCTTTAAATTTTCCTTCTTTGTGTGATATAATTAAGCTCTCTTCATTATCGATCTGTCCTTCATAATAAACGGTTTATCTCTTTTAATACACGGGTATGGAGATATATTTATATTTATTTACGAGCTGATTAAATTGCTTTACACAATATTATGTCATGTACAAAAATTAATTACAAGGGGATTAGTTTTAAGACCGACACCAGTTATGCAACGGACTGAATTTATTGTTAAATGTACGCGGTAGGAATTGTATTTTAATTATTACTTTAAGAAGATAAAAATTGTAAAACGAGCCATATATACCTACTAACATTGTAACTGAAACTAGATGTAGACGAATGTAACATCATATTTTGGTGATTTTGTATTATATATACGTTATATTCTAGAAGATGTTGTAAGTTAAGTAGAGGGATTTACTACGGATTTTGTTACTTCTTAATTAGTTTCAGAAAAAATGAGAGATATTTAAAATCATAAATATTATTGTATTTCTTGATATGTGATGGAGTATTAACATCTATTTTAAAAATCTGCGTAATATATTACTATTGACCTAAAAGCAACACAAATATTATGTCACTGAAGTTATTTTTCCTACTGACTGGTATAAGCTGTTTTATTATGAAGGAATTTGAGGAATCTCTATACCCACTGGTTCTGGATACTGCGAGGTTCGGTTAGTTTAGGTTAGGGAATTAATACAATCCTTGTAGTTGAATATAATGAATTACAATACTCTACCAGACAATCCACTGCACTGATGTATGTGAATCATGTTTATATTATTTATATAAAATGGGCAGCACACTCTTTGAAAACTCAACCACAATACCCGTCGAAAGTATCATAAATATCATATTAAGGTAAGGGTGTCGGTTCTTTTATTTTTCATATCACTCAGCTTACCAGCTAGAGACTTAAAATAACGATAAGATTTTTTATTCTCATAAACTTCGCCTTTTGTTATTACTTTTTGTATACCATTAATTGTAAAAGTAAATAAATAGACATAACAAAACATGTTTTCCTTTTGCTTTTTATATTCTTTAATAAAACAAAAATATAATCATTGTAGTGACTTCTTTTAAAGATATTACATTAGCGTATAACAATAAAATCATATTTTTACTTTAATGTAATAAATATTATGTCAAAGATATTAAAACGATACACACGTCAAAATTACTTTAACTAATTGTGACTTTTAAGATTTGTATACAATTATAAAACGATAAAGACATTATATCAATTACAGTTTCCGTCTTTCAATGACAAAACTTTCTAGACTGTATCCTACAAGAAAAAAATAAGGTAATGGTATTGTTTTAAATTAATTACAAAAAATATAGTTTGTATACTAATTGTACTGTGATTAAATTATTTAAAATTTTGTGAAGTTGATTTCATAGAACGTATTTTAATCATCTGGTAATTAATTTTACTATTATTGTGTATTATATTCAGATGTAATTAAACTTTCTTCACAAGGTTGACCATGAGTTGTGAATTTTCAAACGACTAGTAATTTTGACTAAGCCCGAAGTTTTTTATTTCTGACGGGTTTCATGAAAAACATCTACATTTAAGACCTATCCTCTCAGAATTATAGTCAAATACGCCGAAATTTGAACTGCAATTGTGGTTCCGATGTAAAGGGAGTTGAGTTACAACTTACAAAGCACTGAGAATATGTATCTATAGCAATACACTTTCGAAACAAGAGGCGCAATGGACAGTATTGTCTTCGAGAGGCAGCTACTTGATGGCGTTGAATGCATGATGACTGTTATAAAAAACAATCAACACGACCATGAAACCATTACTTTTTTTAATGCTTCACCTGTTAAAACAAGATATAAAATATTTTTTTATTCTTATGGATTTTTTACTTTGTAGACCTCTTTTCCTATCGTCTATTAAACAGATTTTACTTTTTACTAACTTCTTTTCGGTTAGAATTAATATTTAATCAACATGTTTGATCCGAGTTCGTCTTTACAACCAAATTAACTTCCATTCGATCGAAATATTTCAATCTAACAAAACTTACTTCAATTATTTACTGTTAATTTAAATACGCAGTTTTATTGGTTTGTAATCATTTATTAGGAATATTAAAACACATCGGGTTACAAAACTTGTCATGTCAAGTATATAAAAATTAGAGGAACGTTGTTTTTAATTATTGCAATAATAATTTTCTAAAAAGGTGACTCACTGTCTTACACATTTTGTTATTATTATTACACAAACTGAGAGTTATTATGATTTATTACTAAGGATTTATCTAATTCAGAGATTTTTATTTTTGCGACAAAACCTTGGTAAGGTATCATTTTCTCAACCTGGAAGTTAACTGAAAATTCTGAACTGTTTTCTAATTGAAAAACTGCTACTGAACCTTTTAAAGTTTTCATTATTCTTAATTAAAGTATTCTATTTTATTCTATTCCGGCAATCAATAAATATATAATATTTCATTAGGTATAACTTACAAGAAAAGTAGATACAGATGAAATACCTTACACTAATAACATTAATCTGCTAAATGTTTGTTTTAGAAATAGATGTCTGCGTGAAGGACTTTATTTCTGTAAATTACGATCTGAAAACACAATTCGGCTGGCTTTGGTTTACATCGCTCTGTTTATGTTGTAGAGAGACGTCTGTGAAGCACTTGGGGTTTGCCAGTCATTAATAAAATACTAGCTTGTAGCTACGACTTGCACTGCATTCTTAAAGTTAATTTCTACAAAAGTTTATATACTTATAACATTAAAACTTAGTTGAAATTTATATTAGCTAAAGAAACAAAGGAGTATATTTTGCAGTGGCTTTTTATTTTCCCGTTAGTTTTGATGTGATTTTCCATTGACATGTATGGAGAATGTACAATAATTAATACGCCTAGTACATCTGTAAAAACTAAATTGAAGTTCATTGAAATTTTACAAACGAAATTCTTTCATGTTAATAAACTGATATTAAAAAAAAAAATTTTTTTGTTGAGTATTAAAATATATATTTTTTTGTGATATGAATTTGTTTTTGTAGTTTTATTAATATAAGTTTATTCTATATATAACAAATGTTATGCTCAGTGACAGTGAACTACACGGAATTATTAATTACAGTTTATCATTAATTATACTAGATTAAAATATGACAAGTAATTTTTAATGGGTGAGACAGTTTAAGAGGCGAGTCAGATAAGATGACGGTCGTTTTTGTTTCAAACTTTATACTTTATCCTAATTCTTATTAATTATCATCAACCTTTTGTCACTTTATTCCGTTTTGTTAAAACTGGATCCAGCCTAATGACAAAGGGAACACGAACCCTTCTTATTACTTTATAGCTCTGACTAATCACAATTTATTAAAATATATAGGTATATAAAAGAAAACAAATGTTTCTAAATAATTATTATGTAATAAATTGTAAATGAGCATTATTATGAGCATTATACACAAAACAGTGATTTAAGCAAAAGAAATACAACATATTTCTCATTTGAAAACTTCACTTATAAATTCTTATTCAATATTTATAAAAGAAGATTGACGCTAATGAAGAAAAATACACTCGAAAGAACATCAGAAGGACTTAGTTCAGAAATATTAATTTCATTTCTTACTGTGTTGTATATTCAACTTGAAAATAAATTAAAGAATAAAAATCTTTATTGTTACAGTACTGACAGAGGCATCGTAGACCGTAGTTTTCATAAAATACATTTTATTATATATTTACTAAATGAATACATTAATTTTAGACTTATAATTGTATATATATTAGTCAAGGCAAATAATTACCGTTTCTTGATTATAAATCTTTTGAAATTTTTTGATTCGCTAGTGATTAATACAAAAATAATCACAAATAGAACCATACCATTACATAATTTTTTATCACATAATTATACATACAAAGGTATACTTACTAATCTCAGAGTAATTATTTATTTTTAAAAGGAATTTTCCTTTGTTATCATAGTGCATATTAAATAATTTTAAATGTTAGTAACCACAATATTATGTATATCTCATAGAATACATCATCCTTTATCTAGCTCAAGAGCTTTGTATGTTAATAATGTGTCGCCACATTGTTACTAATTAATACAATTAATATAGCATCAACAGTGATGGTACTAAATGTTTAATGTATCTGCTAAGTGGTTCCCGACGTGACACTGGAGACTGTAAGAGAATACGGCTGTGAGACAGAGGTTGGAATTAAGATTATACTGGGGGATGTTTGTGTTGTGTTACTAGTAAAAATCATTCAGATGTTTTTGTTGGGAGAAGAGTGTGTGTAATCATGGCGGTAAGACGCGGTTATTACGAGGACATCGAACTAATTCCATGAAGGTTAAAATTTTCTCTTTAATTTGTTTGAAAATATAGTGTTTTTTTATGAATACTTATTTAATTTCTAAGAATATTTTCGTTATATCACAATATACAAAATTGTTTGTAACTTGTTAAGTTTGATATTGACATTTTTTAGTTTTTATTACTTTACTTGATCATCCAATGAAAATAGCCTAAAATCCGTCTTTAAGTTAAAAATTATTAAATTTGTATTTCAGTATACAGCGTACAGTACATTCCTGA
>DVQO01001060.1:0-11448 GCA_018231785.1 Danaus gilippus
TTATATAAAATAGAATAAAAACAGTTTTATAATTTTTATCATCTAGGTATAAATAAAAAATATAGGTACATATGCATTTTTTTAAACGAAGCAACTTCACACCTTTTATATGCATACAGGCAGTCTAAATGTTTTGATATTTAGATAATTATTTAATTTTTTAGGATTGCAGACGTGCATAAAATATATTTTAGAAAGAGAGAGCTTCCTAAGTATTAGGTATATTATCTATCCCTATACATCTAAATTTTTCAAAATATCGAATAAAAGATAACGCTTAATAATTTTGTTATGCTGAAACATTTTGAAATGGAATCGAATTGCTCCTAATGGAATGTAACATTTGTTATCGTATTCTCAAGGGATGCCACGTAGATTAATAAGTATTTTTTAAATTTTGATATCATAGTTAATTCTGATTCCAGTGCATAATGCATAATTATTATATATAATTAAATCATCGCCGATATAAAATCTCGTTGTAATGATATTGACACACTATATTTTAGGTTTTAACGTAACATAGTCTTAATTTTTGTAAAGCTATTTGAATAAAAGTCTGAATATTTATATGCCAAACTATTTATTGGTTCCCAAAAACAGTATATAATCAAGCTCTTTAATCTTGTAGTATCACGTGTCGCACTTAAAATATGTGTTTCGCATACATTATCATTATTAAATCGGATTCTGTGCGCAACATTATAAAAAATATATTTACAAAAACAATCACGTCTCTCAAAATTGCGATATCAGTTTATCTCATTACTTATTATTCAGAATTTGTTATTACCTTTTAATACGCGAAACCATAAACCGTATTCGACGAAGTTATACTCATCATGGCAATTTATCACTAACTTTATAGCTTGGAAGCACGTCTTACATAAAATATATAGAATTTCGATGTTCCAGAAACTCATAGAATTTATTACATTTAAGATACATTACTTTTAAGTATACATTTTATTACTGCCTATGAGAAATTAAAACTTTATCCTTAGGAATATTTTTTTATTACAATAAATATATGTATCAGGAATTTACAGCCCTATTGAACAATACGTACTTAGGAACAGGCTTTTGCATGGATTCAGAGATTCAAAGCGCACCAGTGGTTCCCACGACTGAATTAAACGTCTTTATATTACATCCTGAGCTTAATTGTTGTGATTTCAAACAACAACTCTAGCTTTTCCTAACGTTGGTCATCAACAATAAATTTTAATGTCAAAAATACTAAGAAATTGTTATATTTTTCTAGAAGTGTTCAACGAATATCAACTTTTGTTGTTTTATTAGGCTCCCTAAAAGATTGTAATACTATAAGAATCCACTATTTATAAAATTCTTCTACTACAAAGTCAAAATGTGATGAACCAATATGAACAGGAGTAAATTTTTTTAACCATCATAAGTGTTTATTTAGTAATTATTTTTGTTTTGAATACAATTTTGTATCAAATAATAAAAATGCGAGTGCAGTGACATTTGGTAGATGACACCCCATCATCGCCAGGTGCTTAAAGGCCGGCGCGTGCGCAGTTACATCTGCCGCATAAAAAAAAACAGATAATACTAGTAGAATTATTATTTATCTTTATTGCACACCTCTTGCGCATCTGTCTTTCAAAGCCCGTATCAGCTGTTAGTTATATTTTCTCCATACAGAGAATGCTAATTGCTATTACATTGAAATAAAGTTTGTTTTTCAATGGCAAGTCGACACAGCTATTTTGGAAAGTTGGATTTCCTAAATCGATAGTGTGACTAATATCTAAGGAAGCAGTTGAAGCTACAAAAAATTTTATACAATTAATCATTTGGCAGTTCGATGTCCAAATGATGGCGCCATTCAAAATAGATGTGTCCTTTTTTGTGTTGTTCAACATCTTCTTAATGTCATTTTACTGTTAATCAAAATTAATCCAATTGAATTTATTCTATCTTCTTATATATAACCCAAGATTTAAGTGCCGATAGCCCACATAATATTTCAAAGATCTTAATTAAAAAAAGTTTGATAACTGGCAATCAGTACTAACGACGTTACAATCGTCTAAGTCTTAATCTATAGCAAAAGTTTTATGTCGCTTCTATTACAAAGGCTTTAATGAATTAATTTTATTACCTACGAGAGTTTATTTCATCCACTCTTTCCAATAAAAAAAACCCTTGAAATATAACTACTACGGAATGTAGAATCGTTAAAAAATTATCAGTATTTAACGTTAAAATTAAAAAATAAGTACCTTTGTAATAAAAACCATGATTGTATTTCAGGACTGCCATGGTCTTACCTTCGAAGACAGAGCTGTGGCTGACGAGATACAGAATTACGAGCTGATAACTGGGTACCAGAACGCTACCCACACTACCATCGAGTTCAGGCGGCTGTTACTTACGTGTGATAGACAGGATTTCGTTATTGGGGTGAGTTTTTGGATAAAAGATAGTGATACAACTTTTTATCACATCAGATTAGTAAAATCAATACAATGAAAATAATGAATTCGTAAAATAGAAACTTCACAAGGTGGTTTGATGGCCAAATAGATTACAGTATGGAAAAAATTAACTTGTTTTTTTCTGTCGGTCTTGTGAATTGCAACGTCTATCTGAATATAACTTATATCATTGATCCGTGGTCATGGATTATTTCATTGGGATGAATATAACAATTTGTACCTCACGGTGACGTTGTCAAAGCCATGAACAGTTAGAGTGAAGTCGAAACCCAAAAAAAAAACAACTTTTTGACATTCTTTTCACAGGAAGACACAACCCAAGTGCTCTGGGCAATGGGTCCTGATGGGTCTGATGGAGACCTTCCCCGACATTTTGACGTCGTTTCTAGACCCTTAAGACTGTTGCAGCCCCCGTCCAAGCCCGCAAACCAGTTAATGCATTGGGATGTGAAAATCAGCAACGTGAGTTATAAAATTGAATTGTAACTATAAAGTTCTATTCAATTATGATGAATAATTTAAATTAAACAGTATTTGAAACAAACTAATTATATTTTCATTGTGATTGAAATCAGGAGGGAGAAGAATAAACCTTTAATCATATTTACTGCAATTATCTTTGACAAAGAAATTTACTCGAATATTAAAATAGTTTCAATAATTCCATCATACACAGTTATTATAAGAATATTAAAGACTCCATTAACGGAATTTTAATTTAGGTATAAGACGTAATTTTTTTTATGTTGTTAATATTATTAATTTAAAATTGTACATAAGTTATAATACATCTGGTGATAAGTCCTTGAGTTAATTTTAATAAATTTTATTTTCATTCCGTATACGTTTCAATAAGTATTGGATTAATTTAAAACTAGATGGTTACATATGATACAGTTATATGAACAAATAAATTCTTGTTTACAGCTGACAATTCCTCACGCATTGGCCACATTGTTCTGGTGTAAGTTATTTAAAGCACCGGAACTTCCAACAAAACATCATATAGTGGGTTACGAACCTTTGATAGATAGTCGACCAATTCGTAATGGGAGACCTGTTTTGGAAAAGGACAATCAATCTCCAGTACATCATATGGTGTTGTATGAATGCGCTGAAGATAATGACAAAAAACAATGGAATGAGTGGGCGGAAGGTGATGGCTTCTTTGGTCCAGCGAGGCCCGGTGAATTTGGACTTTGCGTTACCCCAATCGCGGCATGGGCCATCGGATCCAAAGGTTAGTACCTCCTGTGACATTCATAAAATTGTACACTTAAGGATTAAAAAAATAGTTATTATCTATGTAAATTTTCGTGTGATAAAAAATTTTATAGGATATTTTTGGAGAACAGCTAATCTTAATTACCTCATTAGGAATCAGTTTTTGTTTAAGGAAACTTTGAAGCTATTTATGGAGTCTTAATTAACGTTCTACCTGTTTTCAAGAAACTATTTACCCTGGCATCTTGCTTCACGATCAAAATATCGAAACTTCTAACACTTTGTCATTATGCGTCGCAACAAATCAAATTGTTTCTTAAGACTGTAGTATCAGAATTCCAATTCAATATTAGGAACATACTTGTCTGTATAAATATAAGTTGATACGCAATGTTAAGCGATTATGATCCTTATCCAGTTGGGATACGATATATAATCATTTGTGTATTGTTTAGGTGAATTCCTGCCTGAGAACGTTGGGATTCCGCTAGGCGAGAAAGGAGGAGTTTCCTTCTACATGCTAGAGGTTCATTACGACAACCTGGCGCTTCATGACGGTAGGGTCCATATTACTTTATTAACGACCCATATCTTAAAAAATGTATTTCTGTAATATTAGGATATTTGATAAATTATATAAAAAAAACTAAAAATAACCTGTTCAACGTTTGAGTTTAATGTTTTTTTATTGGTAAGAAATAAAATTTTAATGATAATTTTTTAACGTAGGTACTTACTTCAAACTTAAGTTAACAATTCTTGTATATTTAATTCAAAGCCTTTTCATATATCATCCCTAGAATTCTTATATAAACTTACCAAGAATTTTTTTTTTGCCAGTTTGTGAATTCGGTAGGCAGAAAAATTCAAATATCGGAGATTTTTTTCCTTAGATTTTTTAAAATATAATATTGTTTATGTTCCTAGTTCTGGATAGTTCTGGTATTCGAATCCACTACACTTCAGCACTCAGAGCCCATGATGCTGCTCTGCTGGGTACAGGTATTGGAGTATCAGCCCTACATGTCATACCTCCTAAACAAAAAGCCTATAGAACTGTTGGAATTTGTAGCTCGGACTGTACTAATAACGTGAGTAAATCAACTATAAATAGTGACATTTAATGTCTAAATTGTAAAAAGAAAGCAAAATCTTCGTATATATATTATATGTTCATTTTGTTGATTTATAAATTCTTACAGACTATGCCAGAAGAAGGAATAAATATTGTATCTGTGTTGCTTCACGCTCACGGAGCTGCACGAAAAATCTCACTCAAACATGTTCGAGGGAATGAGGAACTTCCTAGAATATCGCAGGTATTCACAAAATTATATTTAACGCCATCTATGATTCATTTTTGACATTATGCAATTTGATCGGATATTTCATGTAGTTAGTGTCATCTATACATTTCAAAAGTCAATCATAATATATACCATTATGATATGCCTTGGAATGATTCAAATATTAAATTAGAGATGGCGCTTATTAGAAAAAATTATGTTGTAGTATATTATTTTGACCATAGATGTCACTTTCAAATATTGAATTTAATATTACAGGAAAATACATACGACCATCGCTATCAACAGTCTCGTATTGTGCCTGGAGGAAGAAAATTTTACCAAGGCGACATTTTAATAACAGAATGTACTTATGACAGCACTTCGAGAGATAAGCCAATTATAGGAGGGTACTCTGATAGACAGGTAGGATTGAAATACTCTTGATTATTTTTTTATATTATATTGAATCTGCTATAAATAGTTTATAACTCTTTTTAATAAAGTACCTGTGTATCTTCATACTTTATCCATCTTATATTAAAATTAATTGTGGAATTACTATAAAATGAAATATATATATAATAATTAGTTTTATTCTTAAATAAAATCTTTTTGACAAAGGAAGGAATGATTTCAATAAATTTTTAAAGGTATAAACTGGCAAACATATCAGCAAATGTAAGTATAACTTTAGTATCTTTATTAATCTTTCACAGGAAATGTGTCTATCATTCGTTCTATACTACCCTCGCACTGAGCTGGCCGGCTGTTATTCCAATACACCCGTCGTTGAATTCTTTGAAACATTCGGCGTCAAACAATTCTATGGTTTGTCTATGCTTCATTTGGAGAAGATATTCTTTATGACCGGGTAAGTTGTTAACTATCTTATATAGTAGATAAAAAAAATAGTAGAATGAAACTCATTAGAAAAGGAATATTATAAAAATTAAAGGAAAAATAATTTACGGGCGATTTAATGTCGGGAAGGGTATGGGAGTGGGTATTTAAGAGTAAAAAATGGGTTTTCTCGTTATCCGGCAAAACTAAAAGTCCTCCGAAAAAAAATATATCGCAAAGTTGTAGGTAATAAAAAGATATAAAACTGTGCTTACATTTTCTTCACATAATATCAAAATTTATGTGAAAAATTCAAAAAGTCAAGTTTTTATTTTTTTTATTTTTATCTTTTACAAAAAAAAATATATTTTGTCACGAAATTAGTTTTAAACTTACCTTTTGATGTCCCAAACACTCTGTTATTTATTAGATTAGAAATATTTATCTTTTTCACGTTTTTTAATTAATATAGCAAAACCAGCCTCATTTTCAATCGAAAAATAAACCGTCAAAATACCAGTTGTTTTTTCAAAAATTTTGTGTGTTATCTGTTCATTGTAATCTCTATTTTCCTATGGTGAACAAAATAATAAGTTTCTTACTTGCAGTACCATTTTTGGATAATATAATCATGTCCGTTTTTATAAAATTACACTCGATATAATTTGGAAAATGATCTTTCAATTTATTTGTAATAGTTTTGAAGTCTGATGATCTTCTGAAAAACCCTCATTTATTTACAGGAAATTGACATTAAACTACTAAAACGATTCCCTCCCCGACCTGACATAATCCGTAAATTATTTTTCCTTTAATTTTTATCATTTCATCCTACTATAATTTTTTTCTGTTTTAAAAGTGATCGACACTGGTTTAATAATACACTTGTCACATAAATTATATATGTGACAAGTAGCTGGTCATCTTTAAGTAAGTGTATGTTAAATCAAAGTAATGTTATTTATAGGTTCGATTCGTTATCTCCTGAAGCCATATCACTACACTTAAGACACAAGGATGAAGGACTTGTACGTGAGGGAGACGATCAAGGAGTTGGGTTGATGAGTAAGTTAAGAAATTAACAAACAAAATTTATTACTTTCAAATGAATCTAATACTTTGCTTTTTTTAAACGTTTATTTATTAGTTAAAATTTTATTTCTCTTTCGTTTGACAAAAAAAAATGTAAAAGAAAGAAGAGTAGAAATATTGAAAGCTATTTGAGTTATTTTAAAAAAATATACGTCTACACATTTATTGTGTTGCCAGTCTAATATTTTTGTTGTTAAAAATAAACATAAGTTGAAAAAAATCCACGACTACTGACTATAAAACATTACTAAATAATATATTGTGATTTTTATTTCACATTGAAAATTTCTCCTCAGAATGAAAATAGATACCTCATTTAAAAATTCTGTCACTATTATAGAAAAAATAATTCAAAGGCGTATAATAGGTAGTTATATAATTATTTTTTGTAATTGTTTCAGAGGGTCTTGTTATCAAAGAGCCTTTGGAATTCCATAACAAGACTTTCATGGACCATTTGAATGAGATGCCGTGGTCAGAGCCCTTGCTCACAGAACAGATTGAAAAGAAATTGTATAGCGGCTTCCACATGACCTTCTGTAAGAAAAGAGACGATTCCTGGGGAACTGTAAGTATAATGTTACATATTTCGATTTGTATGTCATTTAACTGACATATATATTTTTTGAATAGACCTAAAATGTTTTTTGTGGATATAAAATAATTAATAAAATATAAGTGACTAATAGTACTCTTCTAACAATCAAAGGTGCGATTAGTAAAGCTCTGGAATTTTTTATCTTATTTTATTAGTCTGATTTGTTTTATAATCGAAGGTTTTTAAATTTATAAAAATAAATATGTTTTTAGATATAAAATGTTTATTAGGTTGATTGTGTGAAATTGATCTCACTCTGGGGACAGCATCAATCAATTTATAAACTAAATTAGTAAATAAAAATACATAAGACTCATATATTAATGAATAATTTGTCTTTTTGCAGCCGATACAAATAGAGGAATTTCCATTGTTTACCGAAATCAAAAACAACGACGTAGCGGAGAAGTCCTGCAACTATAAAAGTGTCAGACTACCCTCCATAACAAACACTACTGGCTCTGCAACTACAAACTACCTTTCTTCCTCTATTCTGGCTCTTTGTCTATTTATTACCATAGCACGGTAACGAAATCAATGCTAGCTTTGAGTTTCAATTGCAAGAGCTTATTCCGTTGTTTTATACACACTGTGACAAACTAAACCCCATCCTTATTGTAGCAATAATCTTTTTTGTATGAAAGATATATATTTTTCGGGCGAATGTTTTGTGATTTTTGTACTTATTAGTTTTGCTCACAGAACGTGTCTTTGTATCGTGATAAATGTACCAAAATGGTATTTGTGTGTTATTTTATTTTGAATACATAAGTATTGATAATTTTTAAGTTGTTAAATTCCAACGAAATTTTTCATTCATGAAATATGTTCAGCAGAAGTTCCTTTTATTTCTTTATAGAATTTTTTCCGTTAATGAAATGTAATTGAAGTGTTAATTTAATGATTCCGATGTAATCTTTTCTTGATTCGTTTCTGTGTAATATGTAATCTACTTTTTATTGTACACGATTTTTTAATAATTCATTGGTTCATTCAAAATGATAACCAATAGTTTTTAATATAAGGCAATTATTCAACAAGGGCTGTGCTAAACATGCTCTGTCTTACCCTATACATATTTTGATAGAATTTTTTCTCATATAAGCTCTTCGGAGAAATTATTCTCAGGTTGTAATAATATTTTAAATTATTATTTGTTGTGTCAAATAATCGCATTTTGCTATTTCTATTTTATTCCCTAAGGATAGTTTAAGAATACGCTTAGTATTAATTAAGTTTTATTTATTTAAAAGTCAATATAAAATGTTTTATTTCGTGGAGTTTTTATTTTATTTCATACAACTAACGCCCGTAATTTCTCTGACGGTACTGTTGCTTCTGTTGCGTGTTTGAGAATGAATTTTCATTGGGACTTCCGAACTTTGAGGTTAGGTCCGAAGAATTTGGTGCGTTATTTGTGTTGGCAGGATTTTGGGCGCCACTGGGAGCTGAACCATTGTTAGGGTCGATGAAGGAGTTGCCTCTTTGTGGATATGTTTGTGGGTTCTTGTTGTTGGCTTCAATTGCCTTCCAATTAATGTACCAGAATGGCTGCTGGTCGATCGGTAGTTTGGAGAGACGCTCAACGAGATCCCTATCTCCTTTCGCTTCTACTGGCAGCGGGACATCATTGCTACCAAACCTGAAAACATAATTTTTTTTGGTGTATAATGTAGCTTATGAATGGTATAAATATTTATGTAAGCTTATCATATATAACCATACTATAATTAATTAACAAATTTTATATCTATTTCTTGAAATGGTATCGTTGAAGTATTTTCGAATTATGGAAAAAATAATACCTGTTACCGAGAGGGCTCTCTGAGGTAACTAACTCCGGATATCCAATAGGCTTCGAACCAGCAAACGAAGGTCGTTGACCTGACACCAGCCACGCTGACAAACACAGCATCAATGTCTGTTTATATACCATTGCCTGTGAAACATTTAATGAAATAAATAACTTATCTGAACCATAAAAACCCAAGACAATGTTATTAAATAGATTTATTCATATATAAATATAATTATTACCAATATCTTAACTGCCACTTTGAACTGTACATATACAATTATGTTATTGTATATAATATAAACATTATTATCTTCTATTTTATGTACAATTAAATTCAAAGAAATGTAAGAGAAAATGTTTTTTATAATTTTTTTCCTAGAGCAACGAAAAAGTTAAAGTATTACCAAAATTTTCCAACTGAATCACATTATTCTATGAAATTGACTTAAAACGAAGACGCGATCTTTGTCGTACAATATTAATCAAATAAGGAACCTCGGATAATTAAATTCTATTGAAATCGTCACTTAAACATGCCTAAGCATATTAAGTAAATGGCGAATATAAAATAAATATGACGTCGACTAATGTTAACAGGAAAATCTTGATGTACCTATGTATGAATCCGAAATTGTTTTGTTCATTCTCATCACAAAAGTCACAATTAATATATTAACATAAGAACAAAAAACCCTTAATAAATAATAATAATGATAATAAACATGTATATTACAGAACAACAAAAGTTATCATAAACAAAAAACAAAAGATTACAGTCATATTAATATTTAAGTATTTTTAACATAAACAATAATTTTGTAAGATTAGTTCTTTATCATAAAATCTATAAAATAATAGGAAATATTTACCGAATATTTGTATTTAACAAAATATAACACACCCGTCTCAACGCTCGCTTCTCATCGACTGGTTTATCCGTTATAATGCAAAAAGCCCGCAATAAAAACTGTAGGGTCACTATCAAGGTAGGTACACACTATATAAAATACATTTATTATAAAATATACGATAGTTCTTATAATTATATACATTGGTTAAATCAAAATATAAAATCAACGATAAAACTATCGAAGTGATACATTTATTACATTCTGTATCGCTTATGTGGCCTACAATTTAACAATTTTAGTTAAAAAAATAAATAAATTTGTCAGAAATTGGTTTTCGCAGTGACATCATTGTGTTATGAGTAAGCCTATGAATGTACGCAGTAAAATGAAGAAGTGGTTTTATAATATTATAGTATAATAATGTATTAGGTGTCGGTATATATCTTTATGTATACTAAGCTTTATTTGATTAATCTTGAAATTATTTTAACCTAATGTTTATTTCAAAGATTGATAAAATATATTTTACTTTACAAGTAATGAAAATCCCTCTTAATTGACAGTAATATATATTAACAATAATTTTAATTCCTTTCTGTATTTATTAAGATTTTACTGATAACAGAATATGGACTGATCGGAAAGGAAATATTATTATGTATTACTAAATCAAATGTATGAAGTTGTGATACTATGACCTTTGCTAATGATAAGATAACCTTGACACTAACAAACAGTTTAGGTAAGTAGGTATAACACGATTGACACTGGTACGCTAGTTGTCTTAAAGGTATAATTAGATTTTTGTATTCAAAATATATGTTTTATTTTGAATATTTTTAAATAAGTGCCTACGTAAATATTATAAAATAAGCATATTCATAGTTTGAGTAGATGGAAAATGTGTAGGCGCTTAAGATTTGCGCGTACTTTTTCTTTGGTCTTGAGCACTCGAGTGCTATTATAGATGTACCTGAGACATTTCGTGATATTTGTAAACTCAATATAACTTTGCATTTGATAAATTCAGTGAGTCAAAAATCATACACAACTTCAGATTTACTTTTAAATAGTGTTGAACTAATTATTAAAACGATCTCGTCTTGTTGTTGCATTTGAGCAACATTTTTTGAAAACATTGTATTTCGTTTAAAAAGGTTTTTTTCCGGAGCATTTTCTTTCTTAAGTTTCTTGCTCATATCCACTTATATTCAATATAACCATACTTAATAAAAAATATTGGGAGTTTGTCAGATTTTTTAATTTCCCATTATGTTTGATGGCTACA
>DVQO01001061.1:0-11444 GCA_018231785.1 Danaus gilippus
TTCATAATTTAAGTAAAATACATTTTAGAAAACATCTTTCATAGATACCAGATAGATAATATTCTAACGACACTAATTGAAACTGACACTCCGCTCTGTTACGGCTTGTAACTTGGTCCGCGGCGCCTGCCGCTGCAATAAAACACGTATTCCTTCATAGCTCCTTTATTTTTTTTATAACCAATCGTTAATATCGAAACTTTTACAGCCGCGATGCTTTATTACCGCGTTTTTCGAGAAAAAAAGAAACAGTTTCAAGTAAAGATGGTAACATGTTAATTCTGTCAATAAAATGTTACTATTTAATGGTGAGAACAACTGCTCGCGATAGGAATGTCATTTGTATTAGGTAGATCTTTCATTAGCGCCGCCGCGATTCAATCTGAATAATCCACACTAAATAAATCCTCAGACATTTAATTTAATAACGCAAAGTCGAACTCAACAAACAGTCTATTTGGCTACCTAAATAAGCTTTGAATTTCGTTTGCCTCATACGCTAATAACTTGTTTGCTTACAAACTACTAATTAGTATCATCTAATTCAATTCTCGACTCAATTTTAATAACGTGAATAGTTAAAGATAAAGTATCGCAACGGAAACACATCCAAACTGTCTTTAGAGGCAGGGTGGTAAATTAACAAAGTGAAGTTTGTAATATTTAATTATAAATAATTAGCTCGCCGTGCATCGGCGCGCATTATAACCACAACCACCCAATAGTTGGGGCGAGAAATTAATAAATTAAAGCCACTATGTTTTTGTAACCGGACATCTATAATCGTATCATCATGATAAAAAATCTAATTATGTGAACATTTAATATTGTGTGTTATTTGTTTAGACAGCCGTTTAACTGACGGATAGTAAATTATTTCTATACCTATATAATTTAAGTTTGTTTATCACGCTGAATCCGTTTTAATATTTTTAATTTAATAATAAGAGAAAATTCTGAGTAAATACGAAACTATAAACAAACATGCAATATGAGTACTGTGACACGGTACGTGGTTTCGAAAAGACTTCGCTGCTTCAAGTATCTTATCGAATGACGCTTATTTAGAAATAAAAAACAAGGTTCCGGCGTATCGACGCAAAAAGTAGAGAAATTGGTGCAATTTGTCTGACTCTGACCGCAACCGGATCAGCAATCATTTGCTTCTGTGATCTTTCTGTCACCTATAATAGAA
The DNA here is from genome assembly GCA_018231785.1 of Danaus gilippus. Lineage (NCBI taxonomy): Eukaryota > Metazoa > Arthropoda > Insecta > Lepidoptera > Nymphalidae > Danaus > Danaus gilippus. Next base: position 1,196 of record DVQO01001061.1, read on the forward strand.
AAAACTATGGGATGTGGCTTTATCAAGGTGATAGATTTACGTCGACTTCATCAACTATGTCTATATTAGGTTATTCAATATACTTTACTAGTTAAAAAAATCGAAAAATAGGAAAATATTACTCATTTGTTTTATTTTTAGAATTTTCTACACGTTTTCTCATTTTTTTTGTATGTTTGATTATAATTAAAGTCATTGTCATTATTAATATACAATACTTTTTAAATAATATAATATATTATTTTTGCATAAATTTTAACTAAACAAATGAAATGGAGCATGAATAAAAAGTCTTTCAAACACTGCTCCAATAGTTGGTTTGGTTTTTTGTCCGCTTTTTTTAGTTGTCATAACTGTCATAGTAACGTTTGTATAAAATATTCTGAAAATCCAAGTTGAAACATACAAACATTGCAGATGTTTTTGAAACATATTGAATCATATGTATGTTTAAAAATATATCGAAACAACGTCGTTTTAATCCGATTTTAATGATAACAATCCTAATCTTTAAATCTTTGAAGGTTACCTAAAATGTTTTTGTAGATTCCTATTTTGACTTTCCAACATGGAAACGAAAAAGTTTTACAAAGTCTAATTGGTCTTTAATAAGTTAAAGACTTATTAGAGATATAATATTCGGAATGACAATAAGTAAATTTTATTTACAAAAAGCAAAGTACAAGTAAAAGAGGCAAAATACAGGGGTCATTGTTTAAAAATATTGGTGATTAATTATATTTTCCAATAATCTCCTTTACGTTTTTAATATTTCTTTAAAAAATTGTCATTACTTGGAACGTGACGAGAATTTCATAAAACTGGGCTAATTTCGCCTGCGTTTTCTTTTTCTTTCGTTGGAATTCTCTTAAGTATAGTAAATTATTGAAATAATTTTGCTTACTGTTTTTACATTACAGTTCTTTAAGTGTTAATTGTCATTTACACTATAAATTTTTCTCGTTGAAGTATCTTTTTTTCTTCGTTTTTTAATTTAGAGCAGTTGAGAATTTTGTAAGGAAATATGCTGGAGGAGAAAGAGTTTTGTAGTCCTTGAAAGCCCGAAATAAAATGGGAACCAACTCACGAAGGACAGCTAATTGAAAACTTTTCGCCAGACCAAATTACTTTTCGTTTATGAAAACCACTTATACGTCTTCCTTCCGTTATGCAAATTCCTAAAAGATATAGCAGACTTTCAACCACCTTAGACCTTACAAATAATGTGAAATACCATTTTGAAGTGACTTTGTTTTAAAAAAATGTTATATTTACTTGGTCATATTAAAAACTATTATATATTTCCATTATAATACGTTGTGTGTATCTATTCTCTAATAAAATTGGTGTACGTAATGACTTGTTCCGAAATTATTAATGATGAAATAAAATTTACTTTTAAAATGTATCTGGAAATTTCAACTACTTGTTTCATCTGAAAAAGTTAACGATCTGGTAAATTTTCTATTGAGCATAATAATTCGTGTGTAACGATATCTATGTTTATACTTTGCTTTTTTATAACACTTCATACAGAATATGTATTAGCATTTTTGGCTATCGCAATGTCTTTCCTTCGAATTAAGAAATCTCATATGAAAATTTTAAAGTAACAAAATTAAAATCTGTACATATAACTAAAATAACTGAAGTGTCACATAAAGATGTAAAATCACTCATCTAAGTTTAGTTATCCGAAAAGATTTTTCTAGTACTCATTCAATTACCCTTTGGGTATGTATTATTGCAATATTTGTAAATAAATATACACTCTCGTTCCCAGCAGATATGTATGTACGTGCGTATTTAAATAAGACGCATAATAAGTCTTGCTATTTTAATATATAATTAATTAGAGGTAGTGTAAATTTCCATTAACATTAAGTTTTAATCATTGGCCTGTGTGATGGTGAATATGTTATCGGATGTAGATTAAACGTTACTGGTAGCGTATATCAGTGCGATCCTAAAAATACTATTTTAAAAAAATGTATTTATACTACTTTTTTGATTTAGTGAAGTCAAACTTTATGAGATTAATTTATAAGTTAAATTGAAATAGCTGTTGTGACATTTATCATAACTTATTTATTTTATCTTCACTTCTCATTTTGGAAAGTCGTTTCAGTCACAGATTTACAAGCTTTGGTCAAATATTTTAAGAGATAAGCGTTCTCATTTGCATAGCATGGAATGCTTTACATGATATCATTACCTAATGGAGACCGAAATCCCCAGACATTCTTCACCGGGCTGACCTATCATCGTCAATGGAGTCCTTGGCTTACGATTCTTCGGTTGCATCACCGGGAAGTGTTTCAAGTCATACACAGCGTACTAAACGCATGCGCACCAGCTTTAAACATCACCAACTTCGCACAATGAAATCGTATTTTGCCATTAACCAGAACCCAGATGCGAAGGATCTTAAGCAATTGGCTCAGAAGACTGGCTTATCTAAGAGAGTTTTACAGGTAAGAAAACAGGTATTTAATTGGATTGTAATATTTTATTTAAAGATAAGGGTAAAGAAAATCATATGAATTATATTTTCTCTAGGTTTGGTTTCAAAATGCTCGAGCGAAATGGCGTAGAAATATGATGAGACAGGAGACAAATCAGCTTGGACTGATGACTCCTAATGGAAGCACGGGACATTCTGTTAATGGTGGTCTTGTCACAGGAGTACCTCCACCAAATGTAGATCCTGGAATGATCATGTCTGAACCATTGCAGCCCATGCAAGACATTAGGGTTCACACTCCTCATCCAATGAGTTTCGGAGAAATGTACTGACAATTAAACAACGACGTCGTTAAACAAGAATTCAACGAGTAGAATTCGTAGACTTCTCTCATCGTGATTAAATTATTATAAAATTTCTATAAATTATTATAAATTTATTTATAAAGTAGATTACTAAACATAAGGTTGCAGGTATTTATTTCTAATATAAATACCATTTTGGCCAAATAATTAGTACCACATGAAATAAATACGGAATTGTGTATCATAATAATAATTAATTAATTAGTTTTAGAGCTAGAAAACATGTAGACACTTTTGACGCCTATAAATATTAAGGTAATAAGAGTTATTAAATGCTTAATTTTAAATTGCTTACCAAATAACAACAACAAAATTATAGGTCACTAAATCTAAACTCAGATTCTATGTTTTTAAACGTAAATTTATTACTTTGTATTCATTAACGCAAAAAAACTTGCATTTATTTTTGTCGTGGAATATACAATGTATAAACTTCTAAAGGCACATTTTCTGTTATTAATTTGCAATTTGCTGTTACAAACTATAAGAATAATTACGTTTCCATATTAATTTACTATTTCAAGTGAGACTAGTCAGAATTTAGCTGTTAGGAGTTAATTAGAATTTTCGACAACAGTAAACAACAAAGTGTAATACCATGACTTACACATTTAAAGATTAAGTTGACTGTACTGTGAGTGTAAGCTTTAAAAACATTTGAAATTCTAAGAACCATCAAAACTTGGTTAAATTTATTTTAAACCATGTTTTAAGAATAAACTAATTTTTAAAAACATTGTGAGCCATTAAAAGCGACCACCTATTAAATCCTATATTATAAACTGAGAAGAATACTGAAGACTATAAGCTGTGTTTCGATCAATATAACCAAATATTTAATATATTCGATATAATACAGTTTCATAATTTTATCTCGAACTCATCTCTAAGTTTGAGCGTGCTTTTTTACCATATAAAAGACAAGTAAATATATTTTTTATATATTTTCTGGAAAATTTAATGTGGGCACCATGAAGGAAGAATTATAACGAATGGTTTAGTTTATGCAAATTAAATAGTGAAATGCCTAAAGTTTTATATAGATATTAATAATAATACCTCACTTGCCAATAACTTGAAGTAATGCACCAGAATAACATGGGATATAACCAACTACTACTTTTAATGAACCTATTTAAATTTTTGACATTTCATTCCAGTTATGTCAACTTGAACATTCCTTATTTAATGATATAAATTATTGTACACGTTGTATCTTATGTATAAAATGTATTTAATCTTGTAAACTGTATGTAATTATCACTTTACTCATGCATTTAATCAGGACACTTAGTTATACTATTAATATATAATCTCAAAATATATTTAGTGGTTATGTAATAAATTCTGCACTTAAAAACAAAATGACGAGGAATTGTTTATTTGCTACGTATTAGTACAAAAAATATACAGTCTATTCATTAAAGTTCTGAAACTCAATAATTAAAAACGTTTCTTTTTGTTACGAGAAACACATTATTGTTATTTATATCTAGAAACAACGACCCTTATTTACTCGTTTATTGCTGTAGGAAGTATTGATTTTATTGTAAGTAAAGAGGTTATGTACACTCCAGGAATACAAAGAACCTAAAGGCTACCACTTATCCTATATGAAACCCTCTGTGTTCGGGTTGATTTGCACTTGTCTTGTTTCATAAGATTTTATATAACGTTATAATTTATTTCTGTTTTGTTTTTTTTATTATTATTATTCCGTTCTGTTTATTAAATATGATATAATTAATACTGTATAATTTTGTGGGATAAGTTTAATGTAATCCTATTTATAATTTAAAATTAATATATTGACATCGACACTACAAAGAAGTTTTATTTCCACCATATTAGAGACATGACAAATCACAGTAGCACGTTTCTCATGAAACTTATAGGTTCTTAATATATTAACAGTAGCAATGGAATTCATTAAAATATTGACATTCTATAATAAATCCAGGGAAGTTATTTTAACAAGATCGCATAGCGATTTCGGCGGCGAGTCATGTGACCATAGAGCAACTCTACGAATATTGTATCAATACAGGTATTAATTTAGATGTCCTTTGAAACTCTGAGGTATTTTAATGATGTTAAATGCTTAGGCCTATTAGTTCTTGGTTTTGAATCAGTAAATCCCCCGTTTTTTTATCTTTTATTTGTTCACACGGAGTATATTTAATTTTTACAGAGACAATATATGTAGGTCATAGACATAAAAAATATTAGACATAAAATTAGGGCTCAATCTACCCCTCACTTAAAACATACCTGCAAAGGTATAAGGCTAGTATAAAAAGAGCATAATTTAACTAATATTTTTATCAACAAGCAATAAGATATGAGAAATTTAAAAGTTATATTTCCTTATTAAAATTGCAATAATAATCAAATTAATAAATAATTTTAATGACTAAAACCAGAATCAGAAACAAATTGTTCATAAAAACCTACATCTTATTGGTTCTGAAAATTAAAACACTTAAAGACGCGACATAATTACGTTTTATTTACTTAATTGAAGTAAAGGAAGCATCCCAAACATAAAAACTGTATATTCATCACAAAAAACCTTCATCCCAAAAACTTCAACGTCAAAACCCGTCAAATTCTCATTGTCATTCACCGCAATCAACTTGTCTCCAATGACATCGTAAAAGAAACTCGTCTTGCCTCCTGTTTTATTTATAACGCAAAGTGAACACCGTTTCATAGCATTTATTCATTAAAAAAACATTTAAAATCATGCGCTCGAAGTCGCCACAGAAGCGTGGAAGGCAAAAAATTGTCCGGCCGCCGACATACAGAGTCGAAAACGAGTACAATCCGGAAGCAATGCCTCAGTATTTTCAGGTTATGTATCCGCGGCTTATAAATTATTTATTATGGTCCCTTATTGGTAGGATCTCGCGTTTGTCTTTTTGCTCAAAATACAATGGATGGCCGACGTTGCGGACCAGTGATGTCGATGTAAATTATAGTGCATGCTACTTTAATTTAATGTTTTTCATGTGACATTTTGCGATTTGAGAGACAGCTTAATGGTTCCACCTTTCGTTTAGACGTACATAGAATATGCTGAAAATTTTGCAACTTGTATAATTATAATATTACCTTATATTAATATAAAAAAACAAGTATTTTGCCAAGTAAGAAGTACGCTATAAGAGTTCTTGAAATTAACTATAATTTTTGATAATTTTTTTTTGTTATAAATTTTCTATGTATTTAAGGCAGTGATAAATATGCATTGTTCATAGGTACATAATCCTTTTTCACCCACAATTTTATAATTTACCGTACAAAATAAATAGATTTCAGTGAATGTACTAGAGGGAAGGCGGTTAGCATGGACGAATCCGCATGCGGCAAATTCGTATGTTCTCATTGTTCTTGGCAAGAAGAAACACAGAACGAGCGTTAGAAGAAATATGGAGGAGCCATGTTATAGAGAAGTAATATTATATAATAGAAATATAAGAATACACAATATCCCTTTAAAAAATATTATTATAACTCGTGCTATGTATAATATATTCACCATAATATAAAAGTATGTAGTTTTCTCTTACCGTAGTAAACTAATTCCATACCTTATACATTATATCTACTGAATTACATATATATCAGTCTAAAATTTCGTTAAATAATACATCCTACGTAATATGTTTGGTTGCTATATGTATATGAGAGGTTATTGTGGCTCCAATATAAAATTAAATTAAATTAGATGTTTATTCTGTAAATTTTGCTGGTTCAATTCTGCTACAATATATCAGTTAATTTTCAATTTTCAATTGTAGAGCTTTGTTTATGATTTATATACAACTGTGAATGACCTGAAGCAGACAGCATTGTGGCTAGCGATAATGGAACCGAGATTCTGTGCCCCGCCACGATTGTTAGGAGAAGCCAGTATCGACTTAGGAGAGATTTGGTCTCAGCCTCGTAATTATCATTTTGTGTCCTTCCATAACATTTTAAATTATTTTATTAATTAAAGTTGTTATAAAGTTAATCATGTTAATAAACAATGATCTAGATCATCAAGCCTTTCATAAATGGGCGCAATTACTTCATCCCCGTGATTGGGCGTCTGAGCCGGTCGGTTTTCTTCAAGTTGACGTGTCAATTATTTCTAAAGCAGAGGAGCAAAACACATTGCCGATAATTGGAAAAGAGATATTAGAAGAGTAAGAATGTTATTTTAGTGAGCTAAATTAAAGCATCATCATAAAATTATCACACGATTAGTTAAACCTGCCCTAGTAGGATAAAAAATGCTACAGACATACACCAAGCCCTAACTGCAGAATTGGATAACTTAAAATAATATATTATAATAAGATTTATAGCTTGCCTTTTAAGAAATTTTAATTTATCCTTCAAATTACACATGAGAAACGTAACTATAACAAACAGTTTATACATCTACTCATACCATAGCAGACTTTTTTCTTGCGTGGTATTTTGTCGCGTAAAAATAAATATAAACTCTTACATAATTTCCATCATCATTAAATAATGAAAGATTTTTTTTATATTATTTGAATATTTCTTTGATAATTGTAAGTTTTATTTTTATTGATATAAATATTTATATCATTGTCTCCATGAATTTAGTCATAGGAAGTAATTATTATTAATTCATTTTTATAACTTGTAATATACATAGAATTTTAATAATTTATGTTTGTCATATCAATTTCCTAGCAAACTGCTTCTTCACTCTGATGCTCAACAGCAGTGCGCCAATTATGTCATCACAGTACATGCAGCTTTTGGTCTACCTAATAGCACCCACAATGAAATAGACAAGCGTATTGGGAACCCTCCCAATACTTTCGTAAAAGTTTCCTTTTGTGGCCTTGTGGTAAATTTAATGTTCATAAAAATGTTTTTGATAATTACTTTAAATACTGAATAATGTCATAGATTTATTAATTATTCCATTTATCTGGTTTGAAATTCTGATACAACAAAACAGATCCTTAGCTGTGTTATAAATCTAACTATCATTGTTTTTTATAGGCCAAAACTGGAATAATTCGTCGTAATAATAACCCAAGATATAGCGAACAAATATCTATAGTGGAAATGTTTCCTAACATGTGCCAAGCCATTCGTTTCGAAGTTTGCTCTGTCGAAAGGTGCTTTCATCGAGTTATATCCTGCACCCAATTGAAACTCGGCCAAGTATCACATGACGGAGAGAATGGTATCTAACATTGCTATTTATAGGCACCTTGTTAAATTGTATGCATTTGTGTTTGAATTTACTAAAACTGTGTAGATATAACGCAGTTATTGAAAACTAATATAAACTAAATATTAACCTAGGAACTCCAACTATTTTGTGATATTGTCCTATAGAAAATAAAAAAAATATAATTATATACTAAATCTTAAAGTAGATAGTTATGCCAAAAGTTATTATTCTCATTTTATCCCATATACTACGAGTCCTGTTATTTTTCTTTTTATCATCCAAACCGTCATCGACTTTATTAGCTCAGACTTGATAAATCGGGTTGCTATAATTTTGCTCTAAAGGAATTTTAGCATTTTTATTCCTAATGATATTGCAAATTTTAAGACTTTGGATAATTTTGGGTATATATTATTGGTTAAATGAACTTTCAGTTTATATCTTTTTTAAGGTTTTGTACCAACGTTTGGACCATCCATGATCCAAATGTACGGTACAACTTGTGGCGACTCCACGACTGTGATGGGTCAGGAGAGTCCATATCATCGTGGAGCTTTGGTTGTTACTCTTAGAATTGTAGTGCCGTATTATCAGCGAGGAATCAGAACTATATCAGTTGAACCAGTGCCACGTATCAATTTAGTATAAAGTTTTTATTTATAACCGACTTTTCTCATATTTGAGAAACCTCATACATTGTTTAATTACTCCTTTTAGTGTAAACTGTAAACAAATCTTGTATTTGTATATAATTACAATTGCAGGCAAACATTTGGTCCTATGAAGACGTTTGTATTTTTTGTCCAATATTTGAAGTTTCTATGTTAGATCGCAAAATGGTGGGTAGATTTTGTGGTATTGCGATCACAGTTGGAGATTTGCCCAGTGACGATAGACCAGGCACAGGTATTTTCCGCAGTACAAATATGATAAATATATATGTAATATAACCAACTTATTATGTTACCTTTGATGGCGAGGACTATTGGACTTTATAACAGATTCTACTTAGTTTGTATGTCGTGGTGGCTATATTTTCTCTGTTTAGAAAACATGTTGAACAGATTTTTATCAAACTTATAATATTAAAGATCAGATTTTCTTTTCATTAAGATACGTATCAGGATAACTTTGACTCGTCGAAACATAGGGTTATATAGTAGATATATATATATACATAGTTATATAACGAAAAGCATTTATTTAGTAAATGTACGTAAAAACAATTTTTTTTTCAGACTTCTTGAAGATGATGACTGAAATAGGCGAGTATCTACGATTATACTATAAAATAATGTTGTTTAATGGAAACATAAGACAACAAGTATGGTACCTTGTATATAATACGAAATTTATATTGCATGAAAATGCTTTTCTTATTTCTAGAAACTCGTAAACTGCATAATACAGGAAATCTAGATGTTCATAAATATAAAAGTGTATATGGCTATGTTGATTTTTGTAACTCTTTTCCTGTCCTTCAATATGCTACTCGACTTCCAGATTTTAGATGTAGAATGTATAGAAATAATATGATATATGGAATCCAGAATGAATTGGTATGTTACTTAATAAATATCATCAAATAAGTCTTCGTCATAATGAGAAGTATTTTTTAACAATTTGTGTAAAATATGATAAAACTTAACTCAGGTGAAATCACTAAATGACATTCAAAAAAAGTTGAAAACTTTTGATTATTGCTATCTGAGCGACCTCGAGGACGAACTCCATAAAGCAATTGACGAGACGGCTGGAAGTATTCTTAAGTTCATAGATATAGTACAATCCACGATTGTATCTGTCCCTTGTAATAATGTTCTTCAGTACAACACCGAATTAGATCTTAAACAAATGGAGTTACAGATGGAAGAACTTGTATGAAGTTTTTTATTTTATTATATTGTGTACATGTTAATCTCATGACGATCGAAATTAAGAATTAATATTTAGACCCAGTTTCACCAATCAAAGTTTGTTTAATCTAATCACAGCATTTACTATCATGTCAAATGACCGACTATCAAATTATTAGTTCTTGTTATAAGACGACCAAGTGGAAACTATAGCGTTTAACACGGCACGTTTTGCCACGATGCCCCACTTTATACTTTGAACGTATATATCCCTCAATACGTCACTTGTAAGCTAATGCAACCAAATTTTATATATCGTTGGTTGCATACATTTAGCACACAAAAAGCTTTCTTT
>DVQO01001062.1:0-11440 GCA_018231785.1 Danaus gilippus
TAATCACATCATGATCCCATTTTGATATAAAATACTAAATCGAGCAAAGAATAAAAGTTTTTTACTGTTCTTTTAATCATTCCATTAGTTATTTTTTAAAAAGGCTTTTGGTTCCTTTTACTGAACTTAACTGTTAAAGCTTTTCTAATGGTTAGTACAAAGAATATTTAAATAAATCTCAAAGACTCTGTAAATCTTACATTCATGATCACTTATCAGCTTTAATTAAATTCTTAATCTGAATATTTTAGATAGTTTTTAATATTCGAATTACGTAGTATTATATGCACACCACTATAACACTGTAATGTTTTAAATAGTAAATATACACACATGATTTTATTTAATATTCTCGTTATTTTGGAAACAATAAAACCTTTTCATTGGCTATGTAATCCTTTGTGCATGCAACTAGCTTGTTGTCGTAAAGCATTCCAGTAATATATTCATATTATATTTAAAGCTCCATTATTAAATGTGTGGTAAAGGGATAACTATCTTGTACAAAATTGAATCTGCACAAAGAACTTACGCAAGCGTGTTTTTGCCAAAATAAATAAAGGTAGGGCTTGAATAGGAAATTAACTTTTTCGAGGGACAGCCGAGATAGCCTCCCGACATTCCTACACAATAATTAAACGTGCTTTTGTTGGGACACTAAGGTCAAAGTTTAATATGATGCGGTAGATACTAGATAGCCAATAATGATTTCATAATATAAGGGTTTTTCAACTTTAGAGCGTATGATTAAAAATGTACTTATTTTAATGAAAAATAAAACTTAACGTAATGTTACCAAAAATTTCAGTCAATATTTTATCATGACCATCAAAGGCACTGTAAAACAATACGGAGACCTTAATCAATAACAATAGCTTCATTTTGTTTTGGCAAAAAGACAAAACTGACAAAAGAGGATATTAAAATAATTAACTCCTATGTATGTACTTATATATATACATTATACATGCCACAAGAGTTTGTCGCAGTTTCATAGGCATTTTTAATAAATTTTACCTTTGCCCGTATGTGGTAACAATCTTTTCAGACAAACTTGTATTTTAATATATTGCTCTTTGTTTGGAGATTCAGGTTGATTGTAGAGAACTATCAAACATCTTGCAAGTCATTTCCCTCGGAGACCTCTCACTCAGAAATATTGTCACTTTAAAGAAACTTTTCAGCCATCTCAATATTACTTCATATGTATTTCTTAGATTAAATATGTTTTATGAATACAATTTACTAACAATAGATAATAAAGGAATCATCTGTCCTATAAAGTCAGCATAAAATTTTGTTACAATGAAATTTAATTCATTTGGACACCTTTTCAAAATTTTCCTCCCACTGTGCTCTCAAAAGCTGAAATTATCCAAGGCGATAGCGGCCCGCCGTGGTGATTGTTTCAAACAAGCTTTGTGAGATTGAATTAAAATACGTTTGTTTCTGTTTTAAGGATTTGTTAAAAGTAATATAAATGTCGGAAAACCTTGCTGACTTCTATTTTGCGGTTTCTCGCTTTTGTTATTATTTGAATCGTCAAAACATTGTTCATTTACAAAGAACTGAAACACAAAATGTTTTGTTGAGACAATATAAAAGTAATATTGTCACAGTATTAGATACTGGGGTGCTTTGTGGGTGAGTTTAAGTCATTGTTATTTCTGTAACCAACCTGAACAGCGGGGTTCGCTTTGAAGTATGCGAACAGAGCTCCGGTGATGGCTAACAACATGACCGCGTTGAGGGCGAGCTGCATCAGACGAAACTTGTGAGCAGAGGTGTCGGTGTTGGTGCCGCGCATATCACGAAGCATCTGATTAAATCACATACTTTAAATCATAAAAATTATATAACTCAGCTTAGCTTATGAAATAATATTCTTTAGATCGATATAAGTTCTCATATAAATTTTTGTAAACAACATTTTATGTAAAAAATGTAAAATATACTATTAAATGTCTAGTGAACGAATTGAACCTCAATAGCTAAAAGAACAAATGCATTATAGGTTCATGTAAATCTTGCTTGCGTTTCAATCCGCTCGGAAGTGCTTGTTCTCGATTCGATCGCATTCACTCAGCAAGCTTTGCTCTGAATTCTTTGTACATGATAGCGTTAAGTTTGCCAGTCGAGGTAACTGCTGGGATTTCAAGTGAAAAATGGTTCGCCGCTCAAGTTGAGCTGGTTTTCGAGACTTATTTATCTAGACTTCTTGTCGGGTTCTTACATTTTTATCTGTCACTGACAAATAATATCATTTAATACTTTTTCTAAATCATTTACAACAAACTGAGAGGAATACGCGAATATTCGTACCGATATTTGAAATTTATTTAAAGAGCGAGTTTCTGAATAAAAAGTTTTTCCCTTCAGATAGAATTTTAAAAATATTTTGATATAATATAAGCCGCACGTCCGCGGTAACATGCTTGCGGGTCTACCATTCGGCTTTTATGAACAATGTTGAAAATGCTCGACTTCGGTACAGTTTCGTACATATTTAAGGTTGGAAATGTATTTTTATTTAGCTTTCAGTTGGATGGTATGCTTAGTTATATGAAGACATTCTGAACCAAAATAATGCGGTGCTAAATATTTGTTCACATTAGTTATCACCTATGTAAAAGATGAACAAATACCATGAATGTCCCTGTGGTTCTTAAAAATGTTTACGGCAATTAATTAAATTTTAACGCAATTGTTCCGAATCCAATTTAGAATTAAATAAACTAAACGACCTAAATAAATGCTTTGGATTTTTATTCATTTTCGTCAGTCCCTACCCTTCCATTGTCCAGATAAAAATCAATTGTATTTCATTAACAAAGAAATGAAGTCAAAACCCGTAAACATCGTCGGTCTACCTCATTCCGTGTTTGTCTAATCAACGGACTGCAAAGCAAAACCACTTTTAACACAAGGCAATACGATCGAGAGTTGAAAAGTAATAAAATGTACCATATTAATGTTCATACCGTGGCTGTGGTCCTAGTTTAAGTCTAAATGCCACATCAGGACAATATTTCTTATAAGTCGTAAAATTTATTACTTTCGGAATATTAATTGTGTCAAAATTCAATGATATGGCCATCGAAATGTGTTTATCAAAATATAGTAATACAATATGTGTGTTATGCTTACAACTTAATATTTGAACATATTTAAAACCATAATATCCAATTGTAACCACAAACCTCGGTGTCATAGCACCGTTTGTATTAATCCAATGGTTATGCGATTTCGATATTATTTAAAGCCAGACGTAATCTATTGAAACATCCGATAAAACCACATTTTCAATTTCATTTTGTTTGAAATCGCGGCTTGCGATCAAATTAAGTGCAATTCACAGGAAGCTCTTTCAAGTGTGAAATCAAATGTTTTGCGAATAAGTCACAGAAGACGGCGGTTTATTAATGGAAAATAAACTGAAAAAATAAATTTATTTGTTTTATATTAATGTAAATTTACATTAAATTTGTCTTCAATTTATTTTTCAGATAAATTCATAGCACAATTTTAACGTTGATATATAATAACAAAGCGATACTTGAACGAACACCGCGTCCTTAATGTCTCGCTGTATTTTAATTGCACCTACCGTTCGGTGTGACAGTAAATGTTGAGTTTACTGCACTTAGCTTTATGGAAACTGCTGTTTCAATAAATGTTTCTCATTATAATGCAGTATACAGTTTATATATTTTACATTAGTTTTAAGTTACGTTGGAAAAATATCTATAAAATGAAATGTAAATAGCAATTTGTATGAATTCTGCCAATACCTAATAATAAAACTCAATATTTGTTCAGATCAGATAAAAATATTATGGATTGATATAATTGCGAGTTTTACATACATATATATTATATATCTATATATAGTGCCAGTACATTTGTATTTAATGCCTAGGGTAAAATGTCAAGGTTATTTTATCTGAAGTTTTAGTGTTCAAATCCATTTGCCAACTATCTTGAACACGGATGTTGAAACGACATCACCTCCTCTGATTGTAAAATGCATGGCCTTTAAAAGTTTTGCATTATATTACAAGACAGTCACACTTTCTGCTTTTCTAACTTACATTAATCTCTGTTATTTAAGAATAGTAGTTGCATTAAACGGCTCATTACTTACTCTGTGATGTAGGGACATGTTGCTTCCGTTTTGAAATCTGACTATTGTTTGCAGTGAAGCCGGTGTGGACATGCTTTTTGTTATGGACGAGTTCCCAGCTTCTTTTTCCTGTTGCTCCTTGAGTAAAAGTCCCCGAGCTATCTTAGCGTTCAGGCTCTTGTTGACATGCTGGTGTGGTAGCAACGGGGCTTCCATTGTCTTTGTAGTATAAGAGGGAGAGGAAGTCTGACTGAAGGAGTCAGAAGATACGTTTGAATCTTGTCTAACGCTAATATTAGATGAGGAGCTCGGTGATTGTTTCATTTGATTATTCTGCGGTAGCGGTGCCGGTGTGTATGGCGTGTCCGGCATTTTTTGTGGAGATCTCCTTATCGCGGGTGGTTGCGGGTTTCTGTTACAGTCTAGTTTGGGTGGTGGTTGTTCCTTCTGTGGTGCGGGCGGTGGTCGCTTGTTGCCGTTAGGATCTGTCGTTGTTGCATTTGGTCGTGGTGGGGTCGGAGGTGGTACCCTGCGCGGGGGCTGTGGTGATGATCGTCGCGGTGGTGCTGGTGGTGGGACCGGCAGTGGTGTTACCACCGGCGCGGTCCTTTGAGGTACTGGTGGTGGCTGGGGCGGCTGCTGAACTTGTGGTGGTGGTAGCTATATATAAAATTTACTGTATTAATCTCTCTTGCAAGTGTAAAAAATAATCTATTTTACAAAATATGGTAGTCCTAAGATCTCTTTCTTTATTTTAATATATATAAAATAAACAAAGCTTAAAATTATAAAGTAATAATATATTTTTTAGTCTGTACCCGCTCTATCAATTGGCTCTCAACAAATCAAACACGACACAAACTTATTTAATATGAGGCCACAAGCTAACTTCATAGAGTTATTCATCAATCACTCTTCCATACAAAAATGTTATCTTATTTTGAGTTTACCCAATAATTTTAGATTTTCACGTCATATTGTTATATATAAAGTTTTAGTATATGTTTCGGTAAAAACATCCAATAATTTATGTTTAAGTAGGATCAATATTATTTAAGCAGCTTTCATTTATTTAGAAAAAATATATTAAGCCCTAACCTGTTTGAACATTTTGTAATAAAAATGTGTATTAATATTTTTCTTCTATGTATTACTAACTTAGCTCTCGCCCACTTTGTTTGGCGTCTTGATTCTTGATTGCTAAAGTTTCATGATATCTTTCGTCAGAATTTGTAATAAAATATTTAGTATGTATTATTAATGCAAAAAGTGTTTATTTTATTGCATTTATAGTTTTGTATATAAAATCTATGAACAGACGGATTCCTGATAAAAGTAAAGACGTAGCGTTTGATATGATTTCATATAGTGTTGCTCTTACTTCCGGACAAAGAAAGGAAATATTTGTATTCATAATATAACAAAGGACACTGCTTTATGATACCGTCTGAAGATAGGTTTCTTACGAAACATGTTTTGAACATGATTCAGGCAAATATAATACATATACTTCATAATTACAAATTCATATTCACTTACACAAACCCACGGAGAGAGAGACAGAAAGAACACACGCAGAGAATAATAAAAGGTATATATTTGTTTTATATAATTACCTTTTTGACTGGATGCTGTGAAGCGAAACCCGAAGGTGGGCAATAGGGCAGCGCATCAGACGGACAATACACGGACCCGGCTCTGGGCTTTATTGGGGATAGAAACAAAACATGTACACGTCTATGAATACAGACAATGAAAGGAGATAGAGAAAGTAAATAATTTCTTATTACCTTGTTAACTGGATGTGATGGTGCAAACCTAGATGGTGGACAGTAGGGTAGAGCATCTGAAGGGCAGTACACAAAACCTGAGGGTTTTGGTTGTGGAGGCGCGCATGCAGCTGTCGAGTGTCGTCGTGGCGTCCCACCGTTGGGACGAAGTAGTTCCATCAGTTTCTCTCCCGGAGTCACAGCGAGGCTGCCGGCCCGGCCATAGCTGAACACGGAATTAATTCATAGAAGCATTACAAAAGATATCACTGACCTTCCATCGTATACTAGCATATGTTTTGCTATGACAGTATCTAACACGAAAGCAATATTAATCAGAATGTAATTTATATCCCTTTCGATGTTTATCGATCAATTCCTAAACAAACAGTGAGTCTTCATTACCCGGCACATCACGGCAGTCCATCTCAACCATCTATCGACCTTTCATTTCGACAGCTAATTACCCCCATTGATTACTCGCATTTGCTTTTATCCATCCGATAATGAATAAGCCTTAATTAATTTGCTTTTATGCGATTACATCGGGCTTCATGCCTAATAATATTTGTATTATTATGATGAAGTGTTTTCAAGATCTGACTGATACGTGCCAAAACATATTTCTTACTGACGCATTATGGTAAAATTGATTCAGTAACTTCACTTGTTAGGTAAGCATTTGTTGATGTTGAAATGTCGCAAGAATAA
Organism: Danaus gilippus; assembly: GCA_018231785.1. Taxonomy (NCBI): domain Eukaryota; kingdom Metazoa; phylum Arthropoda; class Insecta; order Lepidoptera; family Nymphalidae; genus Danaus; species Danaus gilippus. The sequence goes on from DVQO01001062.1 coordinate 6,604, forward strand.
GACGAATTTGTTAAGTTTAAAATGCTGAGATATTGATATATCAAAAATACAAAATATTAGGCTGTCGAATGTACACTATTGTCACCAATTTATACTAACTTTAAAATAAATTATTCGAGTATTTAATTAAATTTGATTACTGTACATTAGTGTTGATAAATTAAATATTGGTGAAAATGGTAGGATAACTAAATTAGTAAGGTGAATTACACGCAATGTTTCAGGATCATATCCAATTCCTGTGGATATATATTTCTTTTTATACCTTTCTCGTATCAATATAAATTTAACAATGTTAAAATTGAGAACAAATAATTCCCAAGTGAATAACGCACTTTAATAGAGGTACTTCACAATAATAAGTCCAGAGTCGGTGAAAACTCAAGACACAATAATTTCAAACAATGAACAAACAATGTTAAAGATAATTAAAGAAATATCAGTTAATGGTTTTCTGAACTGCTATTTATTTGTACAAGATGTTTTCGTATAGATCTTTTAAAGTTGAAACCGATATGTGGAGTTGAACTTTCTTTTCAAAATTCAGCAGAGAATAAATAGCTTAAGTTGGATGATGGTGACGAAAACCTGTAAGATATTGTATGTGTAACTGTCAGGTGATATTCAAGCTAAGAAATTTCACCAAAATTCTCACCTATTCTAATTTATTACTTTGTTATGTAGTTACTAGTAGTATGTTTTAATATACATATAGTATGAGAATATTAGTGTTATCAGTCTGCACACGCATATTATTCAGACTGCACGTGGAGTATATTAAACTAACTTAACAACAATATTAAAGTAAGCGCCGGCAGCGCTAAGTTTTGTAATTAATCACACTTTACTCTGACTAATTAGTGTTTTCAATTTGTCTCTATATGATACGGTGATCTTATAACGTTTAATATTCAACGAATATATGAAGAAATCTAGTCAGGAGTAATTGAATACTCGTTTACAATAATGTATTTCTTGTTTCTCTATATATTTATATACATTTCCTTCATCTAATGAAGAACATCCTATTATTTTGGACATACAGAATAACTTTATTAAAGGTTTATAAATATCACAAAGGGATTCGGTCAATAGATTTTTTTAGCGTATTTTATTTTGTATATTTCTTTATCCTTTTATTAAAAACATTGTTTAATATATAAAAATAATATTGTATCAAAATAAAACGTTATATTATAAGACACGAACATTGCTATAACGTGATATTTGAAATTGAGTTATAGCAAAGTTATATACATATATTATAGTACTTATCAAATATTATTAAAAAAAGGACAATAAATAAAGAATGTTACTTATTTCACCTACGTCATTATCATAGACAGACAGAGGTAATCTGTATTAAAGCTCATAATGAAGCCTTCACCACCTGAGACGAAAAATGTACCACCAACTTTATTTTTAAGCTTCTAGCTAGCTTCGCGTTAGTGTATGTTGAAATTAACTAATTAATATAATTTTAATGACGAATAAAAATGATGAGTTGGATAAATCTACAACTTAACTCATTAGAAATAGGCTTGAAAAAGCTATATTCTATGTTTCATTAAACTGGCGCGGATATAAAATATAAATGTAAAAGAGTAACTAATCACCCAATGTACTAGTCGCTTACAATCCCCTTATATTTTGAAATGAGATTAAAGTTAATTTTGTTTCACTGTCTGTTTGTTGAAACTTCAAAAGTGGAAGAAATGTGTTGGGAAATACAAAGGACCATACAATTTAAGTGTTAAAAGCTGATAGAAGAAACTGGCGTGTGTAACAAACAACCTTCTCTTCTAATAAGAAATAATGATTATTATTCTCCAATAATATTTAATGCTTTTGTCAATTGTTTGTTAATAGGGATCACAAAATGTTAATAGATTTTTTTCGAAATTAAATTTTAGTTTAATTAGTCTAGCGGATATTAATTAACAGTAATGCGAAATAAATACATATTTTAATGTTATAAGCAACTGTATAAAATAAATAAACTAAATCATAAAATAAAAATGTTCGTTAGTCTCAAACATTCATTCTTTTTCCATAGTTATTTACTGTAACTCATAAGTATGATCAATAAAATATATACACGTATTTCATAATATTGATATAACTGTTGTTAAAAAAACTGAATGTCACATCGTTAATAAATGACTTGGAATTATTTACGAAATAAAAGGTAACAGCAATCTGGCCTAATGTCACACCGATGATTGAAGGATCGATCTGGACTCCATTAGTGCTAGGGATGACACTGTCACATTCGTTTAATGGTCATTATAGAGGTTTGGTGTCACTGTGTTATATGGAAACATTTTATATTTTTTGATTCAATTTAGTACAAAAGACTTAGTTCATTATATCTGTATATTTAATAAACATTTTAGTCCATTTCTTTCAATATAGTTTAGTAATATTATTGACATAATATAATCGTTTATTTAATTATTATGATCAGGGGCACCCCTAATTCAGGACCATTAAGTTGGCGGCCTTTCTTTTGCTCCATCCAAGGACGCAAGGTGTTGCCACGCTATCGCTTTATTAAATTTGAAAATCTCTTTTAAATTGGAATTTACTGTATATTTTGTATCTATACAATTAGTGCAGTGTCATACTGTGTATAGATAAGAAAAAACATATTTTAAAAGCTTTAACTAACTAAGAAAGTAAATATATATAATTAATACTTTATAATTAAAAGAGACGTGGCTTTTGAAAAATGTTTCAAATATTTTTCTATATACGTATAAAGATATACATCAGCCATTATATAGATATTTTCATATCCTGTTACAAACAATAAAGAGTTGAGAACAGCTATAATGAAATTATAGTAGAACTAGCAACTAGTAGCTACAGCATTTTTTTTTTTATAATAAAAGACATATTTGATTCAAATTAAAATATAGTAACGATTAATCAAAAGAGTTTGGTCTCAATATAATGAACCTTCTGTAACCTAATTTTTATATATAGAGATTTTAAGAATTTTTAACAATAAGTTAATACGTTTCTAATATAATGTAACAAATGATTTATAAACTTCCTAATATTTGCATGCTGTATTTGCCTTAAAAGATAATGCATTTAGAATTAAGCTACACTGTATTTCTTTTTACCCAATATTGTATTAATGTAATTATCACTGGTGGATCTTAAATAAATAAATAAATACACAAAAACAATGAGGAAAATAATTTGGACTTGATATAATTTGATTAAAATAAACAGTATTCTAAAATTGTACTCGTTCTAGCTACTGTTTACTTCAAGAATAACGACGTAAAATACTTAAGAGAACATTGAATCCAATCAAGTACTCAAAGAAATATTAGATATTATAATAGTGAGATTATATTTTCTTCTCAGTAAGATCCTTACCGCCCTCGTACGGAGTCTGAATCTTCCCCGGGAGCGTCGGGTTGAAGGTGCATCCCACTCTGCGCCCACGTTACTGTGAGCCAGTCTGAAAATAAAATGAAATTGTTAACAAAGAATACTATGTAGAATAAGGTTCAAAATAACCTTCATTTTCGACAACATATGATCAAACACGTAAAATCAACCTACACTAGAATAAGAAAATAGAAAAATTAATCAGCGTATAGGATATAAAGTATGGAGATAAAACAAAAATACATAAGAAAGGAATTTGTATTTGTAAATAAAAATATAATAAAGTTTCCTTCAAAAACTATTAAAGAAAAGCAAATTAGAATGAACCTAATTTATTGAAAATATTTCATACCCTACTTACAACAAAGGTTTGTTTTTAAAAAAATGTACAAAAAAAAGAATTAAACGTATTTTATAGTTCCCCCGACACCGGTGTGATAATAAATAATTTTAAATAAACCGACAACCACCGACTGCGCTTTTATTACACACTACAAATAATAAATTCAAATTTTCGACATTTTAATATTATTTATCCGCCTCTCTTTATATCATGCATATTTATATATATACATATAATAATTGCACTATATATTTCTTTTGTTAGTGTTAAATATCTGTAATATTTGTTTTTGTAAATTATCTTTGAAAGGTCACTTTGATTATTCGTTTCCTAATCTGCATATTATTGCACCTTTGTTCTCAATCGTCGATGCTTTACGGAGTAGAAATTACAATTTTTACTACGGATATCACTTAAAACAATGCCTGACTTTCAAGTGACAAATATTCACCGAGATTCTATCAAAAATGAGCCAGTCAGAATCAACGAACGTTATAGGCGGTGCAAAGAAGCATGTGGAATGTGGATCATTATGACCAGACATAATCTATATATGTAAAAGAGATCATGACATCTCTGGAACCATAAGGCGTAGCGATTAGAAATTTGGTAGTATTATTCTTTTCGCCGAATAGAGGTCAGTTAAGAACGGATTTTACGAAATTCCACATAAAGGGGTGGGGGGCTAAACAATTTAAAATACGCTTTCACGCCTAAACCACTGAACTGATTTTAACGAAATTTGGTACAGAGATGGAGTTGACCTTTTATTCCAGAGTTGAGTTGAGTTTTTATTCCAGACTTTTGAAAGGTTCTCTTGGAAACGCGATATAACTGGACTCCACGCTTGCAAAGCTGCGGGCGGAAAGCTAGTTTATTATAAATGGGTCTTAAATAATTAACAGCAATATAAAAGTTTAACTTACAATGTTTTAATTTTATTATACCTTGAAATTCCAATTTTTTTTCTCTTATGAAAGCGATTTTAGACAGCGATGACTCTGGGTGATGTTTTTAAATACACATTAAACTAAACAAATAGTTATTAATTTCTTAATAAGAATAATGTTAACAAAATAAATTTAA
>DVQO01001063.1:0-11437 GCA_018231785.1 Danaus gilippus
ACATATATATATTTAAATGTATGCCCCAAAATTATAATGAATACTTAGTCATAGTTTTTCATCTAGATATATTGAAATGAAAGTAATAATATGAATGCATACAACAATTATCCACCCCAGGTCACACAATGGTGTACTGAAAGCAACATTAAAAGCTAGTTTATTAACAAGTTTATTGCGAATGATAGCTGTAATTATAGTATCGTGACATCTTCGCACATGCACGGCCGATGGTAATTATATATTTGTATTGATTTTGTATGAAAAGCACTGGCCTTCGTTATGCATAGCTTTTATTGTATCGTTCGTAACTTTTATTTTTATTATGTAGCTTTGGAATTGATATTGTGAGTTATGTTTTGATTTTTATGTACGTTGATAGGAATTGCGTATTTATTCAATATATGTTTTTTTGTAAACAGATAACGAAATATTTTTATTTAGCTTCGTTTTGAAATAATTTATTATATATATTAATATTCGAAGGTGCAAAAGTTTGTTTGACTACAAATAAGAAATGCGAAAGAATAAGTTTTTTTCTATTTTTATTATACTCTTTGACTCATTTTCGATTTCTTAATTATTATAAAAAAAATAAAATCAATAGTTATTGGGCTTCATTTAATTATGTTCTCATATTTATTACTCTGCAAAAATAAAGTTGTTTAATACTATCGTTATTTTTCATATCGCAAACTTTTATCAATTCATGAGTTAAAGTCTGTCAACAAAAGAATTAAAAAAATCTTAATATGTCAATTTTATATTGTCCGTTAAACAGGCCTCTCGCTCATTGGAAAGTGTGTGGCGATTCTAAAGTAGGTTCAAACTATGGAATTTTCACGGGCATTTCGTAATCGACGTTTTAACATTTAGCAATAGAGGTAATAAATTAGAAGCAGTTTTACTATCTCATTAGTGATAGGCGTGGACCAGCTTTAAGGAAAATACCATACCGTAAATAAAATGTCAATTAGTCCACAAAACATTACATATTCTGATGCTAAACATATGAAATCCTTAGTTAATAACGACACTTAAGCAATATTCATGTAAAAGACGATATAAATTTACGTTCCCGTGATTAAGATAATGCTAAAACATATACTTAACGCTATCCTAAGGCATACATACGTGGAATGCGTTTTTAACGCCCGTCTTGTAATAATGAGTCCCATAAAATATTCCATGGTCACATTTCCAACTTTCCAATGCATTTGAAATGCATCGTATCAGTGCAACGACCATGCCTCTCGCGGCCCGATCTCTCGCGGCTAGCAGATCGAGTCCGTTCAAGGACGTCAACTTCACTAGCATATATAAACGTAATTAGCACTCTATCACCACACGATAAGGCATATTTTGGATTGCATGATCCCAACCACAGTGCCAGCCAGTAAGAAAAATGATCCTGTATAAAAAAAGTAAAAAAAGTCAACATCTCGCGGTTGTTTTATTTTATAGAGCATCGAGCGAAGCCAACATGGCCGCGAGAGGGGAAGCGAATTATTTGAATATGTGTACATAGTTCCTAAGCATGTGTAAAAACAATGCTTTTAATTTTATTTACGATATGTAATTAGATTTGTTTTTCCATAAGAACTTAAATTATAGTGTATAATATAATTATAACGGTCAAATGGATAGATTTCAATAAAAAAACCTCATAAATTTTAACAAATAAACGCTCTCCACTTCTGGGTTTTGATATGAAAAAAAGCGCCTCCCTGTCTGCAAGACAGGTGCTTGCCGATATTTTGACAAGAATACTTAGCGAAGCCGCCTATTTCTAATTTGTTAGTACCGTTTTTTTGTATCGCGCTGACCCATATATATGATATTATCTTTACAATTTTGATATACACATTGTGATAAAAAATGTGACTTCATGTTATAATAATAATATAAGCTCCTTTATAAATAATAAAACATCTAGACACATTATTCAATTCAGTATTAAATATATTAAATAAATCGTGTATATAATTTGACAATGGCAGGAAAGAGTATATTGTTTTACCTCGGGTACGGGGAGTTTCGCTACAATGAACTGCATCCGGACTCGCCCGCTAACACTATCAACGAATTTCTTTACTAGCTTCATCTGTGTACAAAAAAATGTCTTGTTTCAATCTTACTACACAAATGGTAGAAGAAGCCTTTACTAAAATAAATATAACAGCTACTCATCTAAAAGGAAAAAAAGTGTATTTTTGTAACGAGCACACTGGAATCATATGTATAATTTTATTTCGTTTAATAATTCTAATACATATTATCATTGCTGATTGCTGTAATCGAAGGGATAAAGATTGGTATCAAAAAAGCAATGCAAATATTGTTGTGTTTAATAGTGAGTATTATTTAATTGTCTCTTATTTAGAGATAAGGGTGAGCCACCCCTAACAATGTTATTTAAAATAATAAATTCACTTGAACGCGTGGCGGGATGCTGGTGACAAATGACGGCTCGCGTGAAATTAGAATTATATCTCTATACTGGCCATCAACCCTTTCATAATTATGCAAAGTTAATGAAGTAATTGCCGTGAACGAAGTTACAAACGCATTTAAAACCTTATATATATTCATGACATCATTTTCATAACGGTATTTTATAATATAAAAAAAACTGTATTGTTGGATATTAAAGAAATAATTTACATAATGTATATAAGTAAGCAATATATTTTATATATATTTGCGAATAAAAATCTTCTAGTTAGTTATGTATATAATTTTGTTGATAGCTGTAATATTTTAATCTCTACCATTTGTTTATTTATCTCATACTGTCGGATCATATTAATAACTGGTATTGTCACGATCACTTGATCCCATATTTTCGGTTCATCAGCCATGTCAATTTCGTAACTGAACGAGCCACCATGCGGGATCGCATTATTGCTTTTTTATTAGTACTTTTTTATAACCCCCGCTTCGCATACGTTTTTTCTGCGCTTGCACCGTCGTGGGATAGGTCGCGGTGTTATTATGCTGGTATTAGCATAATATATTTTTGTGAATTCCATTGTTTGCCAATTGAATTTAATTTGTATTATATCATCGGCGTGTCTTTTAAAGTTTAATGCACTTCCCGATCAATATAAAATACGCAAAACTAACAAATTACATTTAGTACCAAAGGTCAACACTGTTAGAAGTATTAACAAAGGCACATTTGCATTTCTGCATTTGTGTTTCCGGGGCAATAACCAAATTATCATCAAATTTTAACGGTAGTGCGGTTGACCGCTGTTTTTAAGTAGCCCGTGGATAAGAGTTAAATACTTTGTTAAATTATTGCAAATTTCATCTCATTATGCCGACGATAAGTCAAAGGCAATGTATTAACATTTCAATGAGTAATCTATTGCAATTTATTTTAAATTCCCACATTTTTTTACAAATAAAACGTACCGAATTGAGACGTCATCGATATGCAAACGACTGTGCTAAGTGCACTCAACAAATCGCTATTGAGATGAGAGCACCACTGACATTTGCTGCCATTGTTTACAGCATTCAATTAAGAATTTCATGGGAAAAATTATAATACTCTTCCAAATTATTAGTATTGTTTGCATTTAACTCCACAATAATGTATTTCTTTATAAATGAATTTATGTAAACGAGAATTTTTATACAAAATTGTAGTTGTGTGTTTAGAATTATAAAGATTATTTAGGATATAAATAAAGTTTCCCCATAGACGTATCGACAATGCTCGTCCCGTATAATTATTATCATATTAAGATTGACGTAACTCGCCATTAGTTTATTATGTTTGGAGGACAATTTGTTGGTTACTGAAGAATCGATTTTATAAAATAAAAACCCTTTCAATACATCAATCAATACAAGTAAGAGTTGATAGTGAATGAATCATCATTTTGAATTAAGCGTAATTGTCAACAACTTACAAATAATGCGTTCTTGCAAGTATTAATACTACATTGTAAAACATTAATGTGTACACCAAGTTGTCTGGTATGTATTGAAAGATATGTATCTGAATAACGGATGCCAGTTGCTTAACAAAAAATATTGCACACAGTCTGGTCTATTTTTGAGTGCATTTTGCGCTATTTTGGCGTTCCCTACGCAGGCAATATGTCATTGACCCCGTTTCGCGGCGTTGTTCACGTACTTTTGGGAAGTTTTTGGGGCGCTTTACGTATATTCACGCGTGTATGGCTAGCGGCAGTCAAAGCATATTCGAATTTTGTATTCAATATGAGTGTGTGTCTACATGCCATACTAAATAAAATAAATAATTAATAATATTTGTTGGCTTAACGTCTTTGCTTCGATATAAGTATGTAGTTAAGGTGTATTAATACTAAAAGATAATAGTGACGTACTTAAGTCTTAAAATCAGTTGAAGGTAATCTTTTGAAAATCTCATAGAAACAAAATGTAGCCTATCTAATAAAATATATATTTTGATGAAAGCGTTTAACTATTATCTTATATATATTCCAGAATGCATATTAATTTGATATTTATGATAATCTACAAGGCGAAATCAAAGAATAGCCGGTTGCGACGACACGAAGTGTAGATCAACGTTAGCATACAAAGGGCCAGGGCGAGGCAATAGCTTTTAGGATCTGAATTCGGTTTTAATCTATAATGCGAGTGCACACTACCACAGAGCTGCTCGTGCGCACGCACACAGAGGTACAAGCCCTCCTCAGCTGCAATTCGTCGGCGCGCCTCCCGCCCGCGCGCAATTGCACTGAAGCCGGCGGCTGGCAGCGTGCGTAAAAACTAAAAAGCGCACGCAGAGGTGAGGGGTACGGAGGTCCGCGGCCGCTAGTTGCCAGCAACAGTCACCGTCAGGCGCTCAGCAGAGCAACCCGCCCCCACAGGGCGCACTGTCGCGAATTAAAACAACCCCCGACTGTGCTACGAACTTTTCATAGTGCCAATGCGATTGAACTTCTGTTGCTTTCAATAAATATCATCAATATTGTATCTGGATATTATCTATTATAAATTGGTGAGTATTTCTTTTTTAAATATGTATATATACATTTTAAATATATAAAAAAATATGTATTAAATTAAATCTTCGTCGAGTTGCTACGATACTTCCTGATATTTACGCAAGTTTGTGAGTTATTAAATTTGAACTTTAATTTATTCGTGTTAAGAGTACAGGCTGATTAAAAACAGGTATGTTAAATAGCATTCGAGTATGTGCCTATCCGCTTTCATCGGTCCCCTAACTTCGATTTACCTGCGAATAAAAGGTAAAAGTCATTTTAGTAAGGGCTATAAAGTGATATATGTAAATGGGGTAGGGCGGTGCAGTGGGACAGTCGCTACTCCGAGCGTTCGCACTTCGCACTCATCATTCGACAGTCGTGCAGAGTGCGTGTTCTGGGACTTGTACGTCGAGACTAACTCTATACATAAGTTTAAGTTTAGTTTCGTTAATTTTAATTTAATATTATGTTTCCTGTGTCAACTTACGAGGGCGTCCTGCCAGGTACGTAGCTTTTGTCTCTGTGTGCTCATATATTTTTGTGCTTTTAGGTCGTTATAGAAAATATACATAAGTGTTACTATTTCGGCTTTATTATATGTAGAATAAGGGAGATTTGTTATATAGACTTATATTTAAAAATTTAAAGATCGAAGTTAAAAATAACTATGTGAAAGTTTTATTATGAGTATTATTTAATTATATACCGTAATGTTCTATTATTCAAATAGTATACTTAATTATAATGTAATCGGGAGGTCAATTAACTATCAATCAGAATCCAATAAGACTTTAATAAATTTTTTTACTGATTTATGCTTTATTTACAGAATCGCAATTCAAAAAGATGGGGAGCAGTGAAGGCCAGCAAACTTTTTGTTTGAAATGGAACCACCACAAAACAAATCTGGTAGAAATATTGGAAGCTTTAATAAAAGTTGAAACATACGTCGACTGCACCTTAGTCGTTGATGACCAGGTTACGTTTAAAGCACACAGAGTTGTGCTCGCCGCTAACTCTCCATATTTTCAATCGATCCTAGCTGATGTGCCTATGGATCACTGTAGCATACTTTTCCCCGGAGTCAAAGATTTTGAAATGAGAGCCCTTCTCGAATACATGTACACTGGTGAAGTCAACGTCACTCAAGCGCATATACCGCGAATCATGAAAGTGGCTGAACAACTTGAAGTCAAAGGTTTGTTTGATATGACTGAGCTGAGACGCCGTCCTGGAAGTAGCGAACGTACCCCCGCTGCCTCCCCACCACGAGTAGTACCGGCTGCGCCGTCTAGTGTTTCCCCCCCTGCACCAAATAATCGCTGGCCACCACCACCTACAGCTCCGGTACTTTCGGCTGCATACGACTCTGCTGATATGAATCCATTAAAACGCAAAAAGTTATCAAGTATGCTAGCCACTCGTGATACCCCAATTTTAAGAAATGTTCTAGCACAGACAACTCCTGTAGATTCCTCGCAACCAATGTCTCTTGTCTGCCATCCTGTTAGTCAGCATGAGTCAACTCGCTTGCATTCAAATGGATCAGCTCATGAACTAGATCGGTCTGTAAGCCCTCAAAGACCTTTCGACTACAGGCCTCGTCGGTTGTCGTCTAGGGCATCATCTCCACATTATAATCGCTCAGATCGTTCAGAAGATGCTCATTCACCATACACAGAGCGATCCTTCGAGGAAGATAATCAACGTACTTTCCACCCTTCTCCCCCACCAGCTAATTTCCAACAAGATGTTAGAGCTGGACTAGCGCCATATGTACCACCGCAACAAAAACCGGAATGGAAACGATATAAGCAATACACACGATCTGACATTATGTCTGCTATAGAATGTGTGAGGAATGGCATGAGCGCTTTACAGGCATCTCGTAAATATGGCGTGCCCTCACGTACTCTCTATGACAAGGTAAAAAAACTTGGCATTACAACAAGTCGTCCCATGAGCCGCGGAGTTAAAAGGGAATCGAATGGAGCTGCTTTCCCTTACGGTTTAAGCGGTACTGGTGGTAACGATGACGTAACACCAACTACTCCACTCATCGACCCTTCCTTCCTACAACAAGCATTAGAGGGCGCTACCAGGGACGGGGGGCGCGAAGCTTTACACGCTATGGCCTTAGCTGCAGCAGCACATGCAGCATTGACTCCTCGAACCCCACCACGCTCGGCGCCACAGTCACCAAGAACTCCACCACCAGACGATGACCATGTCGAGGACTTGTCAGTCGCGCGCAGACGCGACCCAGACCCTCCATCCGGTGTCATTGTCCCGCCACGTAATTTTGCTCTAGATTGCAATAGCGACAGGGATTAAAAACTCTACGCTAAAGTAAAATATTCAAAAAGACTGACTTAGGCGTACAAAATTAGAAGTAAGGCACTAGTGTGTAGGCTACTGGTAGTCGCGCCGTGCGCGCACGCCACGCTGACGGGGCGCTCCGGCCGGGCGATTGCAATTGGCCCCGCGGCCACATATCTTCTACCTCTCATCTTCTCTATTTATTTCCAGGCGCTATTTATACCTAATAACGAAATCAAATTTCCGTTAGACGGTTTGGCGGTGTCTTTTGTGATTTGTGTTTTGTTTATTTTCTCCTTTTTATGTTTTATAACTTTACGTCTCTGTTAAATAAATAGTTTATAGGTTAGCTTTAATTAGAATGTAAAATGTCCTAGTTGGAGCGGTAACCGTGTAGGGCCGGGGGTCAGTGTGTTCACGCGCGCCTCGGAAAGGTCCGTTTAGACGAGTTATTGTGCAATTTGTTGTCCGCGACTGTGATGTTTATAGACTGATACGCCGCCATTACCTCACGCTCCATACAGTTGGTTTCTAGTCCGCAACACCGCATGTTGCAGTCCTCTTTAAAGTCCATAATTGCTGTTACTCTGGGGTATTTTTGTTATTAAATAGAAGAGCCTAACCCATGTGAAGCTCATATAACTTTGTATGGCAATGTATTTATAATCTTTAGATAAAATAAATAAAGTAATTGTTTGCTTTTGCCATAATTGTGCGTTGTTAACAACTTACTTATAGACGTGTATTTACAACTGATTGATTTTGCACGAGCACGACAGTTATACTTAGATTTAAGGAGGGCTTTATAACACTTAGACGGTGTGGATGCTCAATCTTTATAATGATAGAACCATATTATTAAATTGGCAAGAATATGAAGTCGCGTTTGTTTAAATATGTACGTAATATTATTAAGTTATTTTATAACTATTAAAACATTTTAATGTTTTTATTATAGTTCTTTAATCGAAATATATTACTCGAGACACTCTGGCAAGATATATGTATAACCTACGTCTATTATTTATTAATGAAATAAAATCAAAGCAATCTGTTGTACCTCTATTAACATGTTAACTGGTGTATAAACTATAATTATATCATATTATTTAAGTGAATTATGTTATATGAATACTTATTATTTTGTAATTATTAAAAGACTGATTTGTTACTTTAGTCTAGTTTGAAAATGCCATAGATACTTTATCGTATTCGCATATATAATGTTGGATTGAAACTTTACGAGGGTTTTGTGTGAACACTATTGAGTGTTATTTGTGCCTTGTTTGTTGAAATAGAGACGTTTTTGCGGACATTCCAGTAGTTACTCGTGTTCTTTAGTATTTTATAAAACACTACACGTAGTCTTAATATAAAATTAATCAAGCTTTCATTGCGGTGTTTAAAGTTTCTGTGTCTGGAACACTTTCAATTGTGTGAATTATTTAATATAAGTAATATACCTCACAATTTGTTTAGTTAAAGACGTTATGTGATTATATCATAAATACCTACTTTTGTGCCTATAAATAATGTTAAGTACAATGTTATGCACTAGAATCGTTTAAGTTGTGACGCGTGTCGTATGTAGTTGGCTATATATGTATAAATGTAGAATAAATACGAGTTTGTTTTCTCGTACCTAAATATTATAATAAGAACTATATTTACAGATAATATAATGTTATAAATATAAATTAAACGTTTAATATCTTGTATTATATTTTATTTACCTTTAACCCTTTTTTTGTTTTAATAACTTACTTTATTTTGGTTTTATAATGAAAAATACAGACTACTGAAAAAGGTTCAAACAGAATTTGAAATAAACAATATAATTTAATTGGATGTGTATAATTTAAACATATAATGGAAATAAATTTACAAAATTTCGAAATAAATTAGGTATTACATAAGTATAATCAGATTATTCCATCATATTTAAAATGTTATTTGTAAGTAATTTTTCAAAAAATATGTCTGTATCTGAAATTTGTATTCAGATATCACTGTATTAGAATTCTATAAGTTCAATGTTGTCTATTAATAATAAGATTAGTTCTTAAAAATGTTTTATGAAATTAAGTACTCTTATTATTTTAATGGAAGGGAATAAATATTTCTTTAATTAAACTTCTCAAGTATGGGTTATTCTTTAATGTTAGTAAACATTTTTACATAATTGTTTAAATTCTTTAGTTATTCTCTACACAATATCTTATTTAAAAAATAATTAAAACATTATTAACTTAATCTATCGACAAATAGTAAAAACTATTAGATTCTATAATTAAATAAACTTTTCGCTAGATGGCGTTACTATACAATCAAGTTAAATATTAAAGTAATGTGTTTTGCACTATTATTAAAATAATTTTATTCAGATCTTTTTAGTTAAGGTTATTAATATATAAAATATTTATTTTTGGTATGGATTTACAATATAAATTAATCATAAAGACAGATTTCTAAACGTCTTTTCTAAGATGACGTAAAATCGCACCACCATAAAAATGTCTTCTGATTGGTCAAGAGAATCACATCATATGTCAAAATACAGTGGTGGGCTCAAAAGATGTAAACAAGTAAATAATTAAAATGAGTTATACTTTCTATGTTATAAGTTGAATACTATTACATCAATATTACTTAAAAACACGTTTTGTTATGCCAAGTAAATATTATGATGGATCCGATCGAGCCTCTAATAAATAATGATGTTTTTAATGTCAACGAAATAGCTGAAATAGAAGGTAATGTTTCAGATTATTACTGAGCTACATGTTTGATTCATTCTTATGAAATACATATATATTTTTTTTAGATTTCTTGAATGGCTGTGACGGAGATTTTATGAAAAAGTTAGAAGAAGAACTAGTATTTGCAGATAATGACACTGGTCTGTTGAGCGTGGACACTAAATTTAATACGAATGTTTCATCATCCCAAGATTCTCCTTATTACACTGCTCCAGGGAACCCACTGGTTTCTCAACATCCGCTAAAGAGAAAATTACCTCCTCTTACTCAACAACCGAAAACTAGCCCAGTTTTAGGGGTGTATGGCAGAGAAGAAAGTTATAATTTGGAAGTTAAAGCAGAAAGCCATCAGTTGCCTGAGGTGCTACTTCAAAATGCTCAAAACCAGACAGTTCAAACTCCCATGTTTGTGCAACAAGTTATCCCAAAACCTCAATATGTTGCTTTAGGAAGCTTACAAAAGTTACCGGATGGAGTCACATCTCTTGTTCAATTAGATTCTCCAATAAATCAAAATACAAAAGCCCAACCGTCAGCAAAACCATTGCTGCTTCCAAACAATGCAAAAGGGGTAACACCAGTTATATTGAAAAGTAGTGACTCAAATTTTTCACCTGTAATATTACAGTCAAATATTCTCAACCCTGAAACTCAGACTTTGATGTATACAAGTGCTCCTGTACATGGTAACTAAGGACTATTAGAGAATCTGTAACTTAATCTCATTTGTACTAATGGAAGTTATTTTTAGGAACAACTCAAAGTATTATTACCAATTCTGGTACTGAAAGTCAACCTGTACACACTTTCTTTGCTAGTAATAATGGTCCTACATTGGTCACTGGCATACCATTGGTCCTGGACGGCGATAAAATTTCCTTTAACCAATCCTCTAATGGGGGTCCCCCTAAAGTTAAAGAAGTAAAGAGAAGTGCTCACAATGCTATCGAGAGAAGATATAGAACTAGCATAAATGATAGAATAGTGGAGCTGAAGAACATGTTAGTAGGTGAAGAAGCAAAGGTAAATTTGGTACACTTTAAGTCTATATTTTTTCTATATAAAAAATAATACTCTACATACATTGAAATTCATTTTTAGTTGAATAAGTCAGCAATACTAAGAAAAACAATAGATTACATAAAGTACCTGCAAAATCAGAATACTAGGCTTAAACAAGAGAATATAGCTCTGAAACTGGTCTGTCAGAAGTCGGGAGTGAAGGATGTTGTATTTGATGGAGCGTACACCCCACCACACAGCGATATATCATCTCCCTACCACTCTCCCCATGGTATGGATAGTGCTCCTTCATCACCAGAGAGTAAGGTAATTCAAAATTTCTTAGTAAAATCATATATAGCC
>DVQO01001064.1:0-11424 GCA_018231785.1 Danaus gilippus
GGTTTTAGTGAGTAGGGGCCTGCCCAGGTCGAGTCTCACACATCCCTTCCGACCCCACCAAAGCCGGTGGGACGGCTCTTAAAAAGAGTTTCCCTGCGTAATCAAAAAAAGAAAGTGATAGCAAGTAATTTTTTTTGGAGAATAGTTTAAGCTGTTGTTTACGATGTAAAGTTGCAGTAAATGATTTTGTACTTAATGGTTAACAAATTCTTATTTGTGGCTATTTCTCTTCCTGTAATGGTTTTATTGTATAATTAATTTTTGCAATCATAACAACACTTTTATCTCTAAAGCATAAATGAGAGTAGATTTTACAATGTTGGACAAAACTTTTGACTAAATAAAATAGGTGACTGTCTGAAAGTGTGCAATATCTAAATAAATACATATAGGCATTTTTTATGCGTTTTACTAATTTATAACTGAATAGAAATATTATGTTTAATAGAATACTTATTGCAAAAAAGTGTATATGATTAACATTTTATAGTTAAGTGGTAATTATATGTAGTTTTCATAACATAGTTTTATTCCATCAACAATGTCGTCTTTTATTTTTATTTTGTATGGTAATTGTCTAAAAAAAAATCATATCAAACAAAATACTAAAAGGTGTTTAAAAAAAAATCTTGTGTTAATCTTTTTTTTATTATTTTAATAATATATTTTGGACAACTTCAGACAATATTTCGACGTTGTATATTGTAATAAAAATATTTCTTGTGGCCACAATTAAGTGATATTATTCGATTAATTAAATCGATTATTTAAATATAAGTTTATGCACTAAAATATTAACCGCGACTATACCTAAGGAGATTATTGTAAATATATGTTCCATGTAAATAATAGAAAATATTAGAGCTAAAAATAAAAAAAATGAATACTTCTCCCCCGATATTTTAAATTCTTGAATCTAATTTACCAAGTCTATTTACTTTAGAATAATAACAAACTTAAATCGAACCGACAATTTATGTAAAAATCTGTACAACTTACTATTAAAATGTGTAAAATAAGAATAAAATATTTTTATAAAGGAAATGAAGTCATTGAAAACAAAATAAATATTATTATAAATCTTTCACAGTTAAAATTTACTTTTATTTGGGTGCCATAAATTTGATTCGTACTGTGCTATATTTTATAGTGCCACAAAAAATAATCCATTTTAACAAAAAAATCAACACACCTTTTTCCTGTTGCTAAAAGTAAAATAACTGTAACTGTATTAAAAAGTAAAACATAAGCTGCAATTTTTTTTCCTATTATTTGTGTTATATGTTATATTCCAAAAGAAATATTATTAGAGTTCTTATAAACATTTTCAGTTATCATATTATACATCAATATAATTCATTTAATGTTGATAAAAATTGTAAAATAATATTTATAAAAATTGTAATATGTCAGGGTACTCAATTTCAAAGGGAAGTGGATCACACAGGTTAGAATACTTTAAAACTATGTTTTAAATATTTCATAATACAAAGTCAACACCGTAGGATATATATACATATATTCATACACATATTTATATTTTTTTAGTGAAACACATTTGAAACATGAATTTTTTTATTTAAGTATGTACCTACCGTCGACAAATTATTTAAATGAATATTTACATACAAAATAAAATTACATCATGTCCGTTAAGTGATACTTGCCCATATTAAATTTTTAAATAATAAATAACATGCCAGCTCACGAAAATCTAAAATTCCATAAGTAATAAGCAATATGTTTAAGAAAGACGTGGATTTTACAAAGAAGTATTGTAAATCAAGTAACTTTTTAACAAGTTTAACAAGTAATAGAAAAGGGTATTTTATTTATTTTATAATTTAAATAAAATAGAGGGAATATTTATATTGTCGAATGAATCTGTCGGAGTTTGTCTAAGAAATAATATTTGAAATTAATAGTTCAATAAGTTATTAAAATATAAAGTACAAGTATTGACTTTTGATCAAGGTTTAAGATAAATTACTACAAATTTGATCTTGAGTATACTCCACTAACAAATATAATTTATAACAAATTATTACTACTTCTATTTTCTGAGTAAGATAATTTTTGAGAAATTTTAAAGTAAACAAATACATTTATTTCCATTGTTTTGAATTGAAGTGAAATTATGAAGAAATTATTTATACTTTTTTTCTATATTCCGGAAAAACTACACCGTTCTCGTAGTAGTTAGAAGGAATTCATTGTCACCCCGACATGTCTTAGTATTCTTAATATAAAAGAATCTACTTGGAAAGTTATTTTATTCGTGAAGCGGTAGATTTTTCGGTAGTCAGAAGAAATAATCACAAACGAGCGATCAATTGGTTTTGTGAGAAGGCACTAGGGTTACAAATCAAACGTCAAGCCTTATTATATCCTTAAAGTTGCTCTGGTTTGGGACTGTAATGATAGATTCGTATGAGAAGTAATATAGAATTCCAGGTGATATTTGGGCGTCGGTAGCCAGACCAGACGTACATATTTAAGTATTCGCGAATTTTAAAACGCGTAATGCTAATAGAGATGAACGTTACTTAAAAAACCAACAATCCCACGACCATTTCATAAAAGTCAACAAGTATTATAAGCTTACTAATAACTCACTAGCAATATATTCGTTGTAAATTAATTCGCAGTAGAACTGGGAGCAAGAGGTTTAACAGCCAAATATATATACAGCCAAAAATTGGGACTGTTCAAAACTAAAATATCAACTCATTTTTATAACGTACTTCGATAGCAGCTCTTGTAGGTTCGTTTCAAATTTGGTTACGTAAAGAGAGAAACTTTGACGATAGATATGAGTGTTTAACGTGCGTTAGATCCTTAACAAGCGCACCAAGTGTAGGGGGTTAAGGGTCAGGCGCTAACTGCATCTGGGTCGCAAGTCCCAGGCACTCTTGAAACTCCTCTGCCTGCAACGCGATGGATCCGGCGCCCGTACGGTGAATCAATGGAATGCTGAGAAGTTTCGTCTCTGTGACAATATTATGCAAAAATCAAATAATTACGCCCTACATTTATGTCATATAGCTTAGAAGAAGCATTTTTATTTTATATTTAAATCTATGTTCTCACTATATAGATTAAAATTAGCAGGAAAGCAAGTTAATTTTAGTCGCTTAAATGAAATATTTTAAGTTTATATTAATTATAATATGTAACTTAGACAATTCATATTTATATTTATCACTGTCCGTGTAGTATTGTATAATTATTATATTTTGAAAGTCAAAAACAGTATTAGTATGAAAAAAAAAATTACAACACGAACTTTTTAATGTTGTAGGGACGAAGAAGACGAAACGTTGGAAGTATGTAGTTTATACTAAAAAAATAATAATATATCCGAAAATATTAGATTTATGTAAACGAAAGTTTTTGTTATTTAGAGCCATCTGAATACAATACTTATAATAATGTTAGTTTTCACTTGATCGAGATCTATTAAATATACATTTTACACTACAAACAAGTTCAAAATAATATAGTTCATAAGACTTACTAAGTTTTCTTTTTTATATTAATTTCATAATTTTATAAAAGACTATATGTAAATGCTATTTAAAATAATTTATGTCAAGTCTTTTTTTTTTCTTAAATTACTTTGGTAGGGAAAATGAAACGATGTTTTGGAGCTTTGCAGTGCATGAGTGTTACAATGTTATAGAAAACAAAAAGAAAAAGGTTTTCAATGTAAAGCAATGTTTCTCGAAACTTCTGGCGTTTTCACTAAGTTTAAGGATTTATCGCCTTCGTTTGGAATTTAAGCTCGGGAAACGAAATTTGATTCGATTTGAAACTGGGTTGTTTTTGAAATATAAGTATATACTTTAAAATATATTTTACATTATGGATTTTTTTACTGGACCTTACAGTTTAAATTATGAATCTTCAAGTGAGGTATTTTTCATTATTAAAAAATAAAAAAACTTTTTTATTAATTACTTGGCAAATAACTATTTGGTTTCATATTTCATTAATTTATTCTTTAAAAAAAAACTATATGAAATATCATGATTTGTTTCAGTTCACGTTAACAGAGGGAGTTCACTAAAGGCACATACATACGTATGTATATCTAATTTAATTAATATAAAGAATAAAAGTTTGAATAGATTGAAAATACTTTTGATTGAAGTTTATTTAAAAAAATATACCAATTAAGATATAATTAAGACGACAGACATATACGGAATACTTGAATATAGCCTATTTAAGATATTAACGTAAAACCTCTCCCAGATACAAAGTAGGTTAAGAGATAAATTAGAGACATAAAGCCGCTTCACATGGGGTGATTACGAAACGCATAAACTGCCTCTAACTCGAATGATGTAACGTTTGTCAACGCGTCACGTGTTGTCGTTACCGAAGTCTGACGCGAAGTGGTTTAACACGCTAATAAGTTATAAACTTACATTGTTTATTCTTATCAGAAAAAGCATATTTAATTGTGATCCTAAGTGTGCCAACTATACTGCTCTAATTTTATATACTCTCAAATTCATCTATGTATATTGTAAAAATGTTTTAGTTATATTTTATACGATGGAGATGACTAAACAAGTAGAAATTGGAACGAGGAAAATAAAAAAGTCTATTTGATTTTTTCTTAATAAAAATGAATTTGACATTTAGTATTACACAAAGAACATTTAGAATTAATTGCGTAGGTCCCAAAAACTTTATTCAAATCTCAAGCGACTCACTGAACACCATTCATCGCTCTTCTATTTTGACAAGAAATTAATTTACGTGATTCAGGACTTATTCGAAAATCGTTAAGGTATTGAAAACTCTTAAGCATTTTTATAGAAATTGGATAAAGCTTAGTAGATTTTCATTCATGTTATTCAGATTTTGCAAATTATGTTATAATTTGATATTTGACAGAGGATTTGTATTTTTAAAGGTTTTAATAGGCCATTAAGCAGGTTGTAGTTATCGGTAGTAATATTTTCGTCTTTTTTCCATTCGGAGGGAATTTCAACTTAAGTTTAAGAAATTACTTTTTAAATTTATAATTAAGTAGCTACAGCTTGTATCAGTCATATTAAGGTATAGCTTATTTTGTGAGCGGCTTCTTAAGCTAGCCCGGGAGAGTTTAAGCCAAAGCTGGATGTTAGCTTAGGTCCATACCTGTAAATACCTTGCATTAGCGTTTGTTATTCCGTCTCCAGAATTTACATGAACTATGTCGCCATCTGCAACAACACTTTATCTTATGTTGTAAACTTTGAAAATTCGATTACGAGCCGTTAGAGAAACGTGGGTATCGCGTTTGTTGTGAAAATAAAATCTTGAAAATTTCATCTGATTAATGATAACATTATATGATTATACTTTAGCGAATTTTTGATATTGAAAAATTTATTACCAGATTAAAAAATATACTGCAGACGCGAAACTTTATATTTATACTTGCGTAGCTCCAGTATACATACATTAATATTTTAAAATAGTAATACAATAAATGTCAAACCGACTATGGATTATAGAGGTTAAAGAAAAGCTTAAGCATACCTTATATTTTCTGAGAACAAAGTCTAAATGTATATAACTTTCAGCCTGTAAACATATTAACAATTTAAGTGAATATATGCTATAAATAGTACATAGTAAATCCCCGGTTTGCTATGTTTAAATGGATAAATGGATATTTAAATTTCACGGAATTAAATTACCTGGAAATAATGAGATGATTCCACTTGGTGTCCACCGAAGATGGTACACAAGCCCGTCTATAGGAAAATTTTATAATATATAGGAATATAAATATCGGGAATGGCATCCAGAATATAAATATAGGAATAACAACCGTCATGAATACATTTCAGGTCGTTTCATTACAAACGGCAATATTTATTTATAACAACAGATTTTTTGAGTGTGCACATCAAAACAATTTTTATGTCTCATAAGTATAAATACAAGCTTTGGTCTTAACTAAAATCGGTAATATAACTGGCATGATATATGCTTGATTTGGAATTTGAAATTTATTTTAGCAGTACCAAATAATTTTTTTCAGATGGCAAAAACTGATCTAGAGTTTTAATCAAAACGATTTCATTACCTTTATTCTTATTTCTTAAATATTGAAAGTATCGAATAAGTAAATTTATTGCTTAAAGTTTTGTTGAATTGTTTTGTTTTGTTAAATGACATGACAATCCAAATATTCAGTCAACAAGCGTCTACATTTATCAATGTCTCACTAAACGACATCAATTAACATTCCTCCATTGTTATCTGGAGCTCGGACGATCTGCACCCATTGTCTGTATGAGTTACGTTCAATGGACCTGTGACTTCGTAGTCCAAAAGGTATGATATTTTTTTGCTTACTTGTTTAAGCTAGTTTAGAGAAAGGAAAACAACAGTCCACAGTAGCAGACTCCGTAAATATTAGAAACTAAATAAAATGAATGTATCTTTTGTATAGTATAAAAATATACTTCTAAATATATATTAATGTTTTTCACCTTCATTAAAATGTTAACTCGTGTAGGTTTTATAGAAGAATCCTAAAAATAGCTATGTTACGTTTGTTATTAAAATAGTACTCGTTTGAGTATTGTATAACTTTTTGCGGTTTAATATATTAAGTTGAAAATATAAAAAATTTATGTGAACGAGACAAATCTGTAAGTGAAAGTAAAATACATATTTTATTTGATTACTAACCACGGGTCGTTAAATCGTCGTTTTGTATCCGATCTTATATCATCTAATAATGTTATCTTGCTAAACATTGGATAAAATTACACTTTAATACACAAAATTTATCATGTAACATAAACAACAAAGATGATACTATACAAATTATTTAATTGTTTTAAACCACAGTATACTTAGTTGTATCGAAATGGCGGATAAGGAAAATCCGTCAAAGGATTTGCTCCTTTAACCAATGCGATTTATTGCCGCAACACGTCTACTTTATCACAGTTTTGGGCAACGTAAGATACATGATAACATTCACTTTATTTTCCATAGTTATAGTTACAGGAAATATATAAAAATAATAAGAAATGTTAACTAAATATGTACATACATTTTCATAAGAACAAGTTTTTACATTGTAAATTATATTTCATAATGTTATACTAAAAATGACATTGAAATTAATTACGTGTAATATGTTTGCTAACAAAAAATTCAAAATCAATTTAACTAGTCGTGATAGCATTGACTAACAAAATTTTACAAAGAATATCAAATTAAAAGAATTTGAAATGTATTGAACATTGGCGTCAAAGTCAACCATATTATTACCATCACGTATTTCTTTGTTATACTGCATCGGCGACTCTAATGGGTTTCTGACATAAAATATATGATAGATGGACCGATGCATTACCTGTAGACAAGTTTTCCATACCTCATATAGTGAATTGATGCTTTATAATGTTAGCAGCAAAACATAAATGTTCATGTTCTGAATATGTTATTACAATGTTGTATATTTATTTACCTTGAGTTTATATTTTGTTAACATTATAAAGAATATCATAAGCTTATAAAAACGCCGAACAGCGTAGAGTTCTTTTAAGTTTGATTAGATTTGATATATTACGTTTTTAGAATAAATATTTATTACAAAAATTCCATAACTCCTATACGGTCAATTCCTTTATAAACTTTTGTTTGAATGCCAAAGTTTTCTACAAAATTTCGAATACCTTTTTCGATATTTTGTTACAATTACGTTGACAACTGCCAGTCAATCATTATTCACGTCACGCCCAATGCTGCCTCGTTTTTATCCTTAAACAAAGCTTTTATTATGTTACGGCGAAAATAAAAGTAGGCATAACGGTCCAAGCAATCACATTGAGTTTATTCAAAAAAGAACTCAGTCCGTCCTTATTTTAACTTTATTTAAAATAAAACTTCAGGTTCAGTTTTAATTTAAATTAAATAAGTAAGATTGATTAATTATCAAAGTCCCTCATATAAATTACAATAGTTAATATAACTAGTTGAGTCATTATTTATGTATTTGCAATATATGTACATATAAGGTAGGTTGTAGTGTAGGTAAGTTTGTAGTTTCTCCAAACTATTTCATAATACCGAAAACCTTATCTACCCTCGTCATTTCCATCACAGAAGATAGCTCAGTACTAATGAGAAAAATAATGAGCACCTTAAGGGGTCGGGGACAATAATAATTAACATCTTAGTTGAGTGTTTCTCTGCTTCCGTCAAAATTTTGAGCAATTTCCCTTGAGGGAAATCGATTTATTTAACAAAAAAATTTATAGTAACTATTTTTATCGTTCTATGTACTTATTATAAAAAGAATTGGATATACGATAGGTTGTTTTGAAGCCATGTTTGTTACACACAAATTTAAAGCACGTTATGTGAAAGCGTGTTTAAATCAGTCAAAGGGCCATGATGAATTATGTTAATTAATTTGAAATAACAGTAGTATAAGTAATTATAATTCATATTAAGATCTATGTGATAGCTTCAGTGTTGGGTTATGATGACATATTTCTTATATGGAATCGATAACACTATGGTTTCCAAACCGATTCCATGATAGCGCGTAGTCAGCAACGTCATATGTTATATAACTTATCCATAAAACGGTGTTGTTCCAGCAAATTTCGCAGTTTTAAATTAGGATATTAAGAAATATTCATAGAAAGTATTTTTGGATCGTTAATAGTTGATCATATTAACAAGATGTGATGTACTTCACCGATACTTTTGAATAAATAATAATTTGCTACAAAATTTGTTTGTAATAAAGCATATTGCATGAACATTTCATTCGCATGAAATGCAGAAAATCCAATAATAAATCTAACTTTTTGTAATATTTAGGAAATAAGTAATAAACTAAGATATATTTACCCACTTTTTCTAGGCCTTAAACATATAAAAAATAATAAAATCTCCGTCTGGTTTATTTTTAGATTTGCTTCAGTGATAAAAATGTTAAAATAGACAAAACTTACTCGAATTGACATCAAATTAACACTTTGCTTGCTAACTTTTTCACGGGATCGTAGTTCTTAACGCGATTTGTGAGTGGACAAATTAAATAGTAAGATCATTATAAATGTGTATAGCGCTATATAAGTACGATATTGTTGATAAGTGTTTTTGTTGTTGGGGAAATAATTTATCAATTTCATCTAGCCTGAAGGGGGAGTTCGATATGTGGGACTTTCCTGTACACACCATGGTCTACCTTTGTAACAGTTACAATAATCGCCTTATCAGTGCACCATGGGGTCATTCGCGCATTTGACCGTGACAATTTGGTAGAATTTTCTACCCCAGATAATTTTGCTTAAAGTAACGTGAGCGCACCCTTGCGACTAATAAAACTTTGTTTTTTAGGGATTTACTTCGTTTATTTTATTATTCTTTATTTTATCACATGTTTCGATAACTTTGCATTAACATTACGGCTTTTGGATATCGTCAAATACACTTTAGTCTTATGAATAAAACACAAGAATGCAATTCAAAAACGCTGGTTCATTTTAATTAATGTACTCGTAAATGTCTTGGATATCCTAACTCTACTGACGTAGGCCTATGTGAAGGAAGGTAGTGCCTCTATCCTTTCTTGTCCCCACTCCCCAGATTGTAATGTGGCCAGAAGTAAAGTCTCGTCTACGTCCGGTCCGACTTCCTTGGCGGATTATATCAGTAAAAAACGCATTTTCCTTAATCGATTTTCCAGCCTCGTGCAATTTGATAACTTGCTTACAGCAGGAGTCTTTTGTGACTCGAACGGTTTCACTGTACCTTTGGTGATGCTTTAAGAATCTTTGGTGACGCCTGTTTTTTTTGTTAACGCGGTGAAAGGTTTTATACCTACCCCTCCGTCTAGGGGAGACAGAGGCGGTTATGTGGGATTCACGAGCCAGAAGGGCCCATGCTACCCACTAAAACAACAGCGGTCACTCCGGCGGCAGACCGCGAACGGCCACCTCCCCCCCCTTAGGGCTCACTCCAAGTGAACAAGAGCGTCCCCCCGCCTGGCGGGCTTGCTTAATCGCGAGAGGGTTAAACCCTTACCCCTCCCACAAAAGCCCACGCGGCCAGTCTCCAACCACCCACCGACGAGTGCAAGCGCCCGACGGCAGACAGAGAGGAAACTGACTTGTAGTCGACAAGCGAACTCAGGCCTCCGGAGGGACCCGAGTATCCCTTCCCCCCCAAGACAGCCACGGACGGCCTCCTGCCAGATCCGTGACCGTCTGACTCCCAGGGCTGTATCCCCCCCAGCTCTCTCCCCCCGTGACTGTTTGCACCGGAATACACCAGTGGGCGATGGGGTCGTCAGGTCTCGACGCCGCAATCTTTGGTGATGCCTTAAGTATCTGTTATCAAACATCATTGTTCCTTTCATGCTTTGACCGTATAGAGTATAGTATAGTACTCTGATGTATAGACCTCTGTATGAAGCTCCCAAGCATCACAATGTTGGAACGTTATACATGAGGTTCAAGGCTAAAAACCTTTTAAAAGCTTTAAGCTACAGGTCAGGGATATGTGTTCATGACCTATATAAAAAAAAGTTGACTATTGCGAAAGAAGATATCAACCGCAAAAAAAATATTAATTTCTATTTACAAAGATGATAATGATTAGTTCTCGAAGAATTTGACTTTGTTATTTCAGGAGAAATATTTTGAAAAGCATTAATTTAACATTTTAATAACAACATATATAACCTTTATTTTTGTCATAAAATAAATCAGCTATATAGTCCACAGATATATTTTATTCACTTTGTGATGCGTTTATTTTATGGCGCATAAAGTGACATTGTCAACACATTAATTTTTGATACCTTTTATTTAATGCAGCATGAATAGAGATTGCAGTGGTCACATTCAAACTGAATCATATTCATGAAAAACATAACTACTGAATAACAAAATACAAATCGAGTAAATGAGGATACCATTATTATTTGTAAATGTATATAATAAAATTAATGCATAAATAATGTGTCAAACAAAATATTTTTATTATATTCATCGAATTATAATACCTATTTATATTTTGTTAGTGTCATTTTTATGGAGTATTTTTATAAAATATTTATTAAAATGTCATCAAATTAACACGTTAACTGTGTATGCCCCATTGATGGGGCATATCGATGAACACATCGTACGTGCATGACCCACGGATGGGGCATGAGTTGTTCCCAAATGTAGAAGCTCATAACCTTAAACACGTGTGAGTTTAACTACTTTTATCGCTTTCCACGTGTGATCAATGAACTAAGAATAAATATTACGCAAAAACCGGACGAACTTTTTTAAAAGAGTTGCCAGTACGCCATTATCAAAAATTACTTAAATTTGGGGGATTAAAAGATACAAAAGAGAAGAACAAAAATATGTTTTAATGGGAAATATTAAA
>DVQO01001065.1:0-11418 GCA_018231785.1 Danaus gilippus
ATATATCATCAAATATATATATATATATATAGAAGAAGAGTCCCATATATATATATATATATATGTACATACACCCGGTGGACCTCCCTAACAGATTTATTCCACCCTCCAACATGCCTACATTTGATCACCATTCCCGACTCGCTGCCACGTAATGAATTCAAACAATTTTGATAATGTTGTCTGGTGTGTTGTCAGTTATAAAAACAAGAGGATTGAAGTGTTTGTATATGTTCACAATTGATTATATATGTAAAAAAAAATCTTTTAATTTCATTATTAAAGTCATGATATGCAATTATTCCTCGATGAATTATAGCATCATCAAATAAATCTATTTATGTTACTAAATATATTATATATAATATAAACCTTAAATTTAAGGCCACGTTTCATTTTACGGAATAAATTTTTTTATATTCAAAGATCAGCAATGTATTTTTTGCATACTTATATTATTCTAAACGAAACATATTACAACGTTCATTTCAGCATAAACTTCTAAATATTAAAGAGCAGTCCCAAAGTTACGTAACAAGCTTACGATAATAAACGAGGTATCAAATAAGCCTAACTTTTGGAACCACTGTCGCCAGTTTCGCTAAAAATGAAAAAATAATATTTCTGCACTACAAATGTAAAAAGTTTTTGTTAACGCCCTTGCTTTATTTAATTTTTTTTTAATCAAAGTAATACAATTAAACGTAGAAAAGAAAAATATAGAAATTATTGTGATATTCAATAAACGGAATAAATTAAAAACAATTACGTAAAAAAATTAACCTCAAAAATAAAGAAAGCACTAAATATTTGAAGCATAAATTTTCACTATGTAGGATAAATGTGATGTAAAATTAGGAAAGAATTTCAATAATCTTTATTTGCCGAATTAATAGTTGTAATATGCTTATTAATCTTTTGTAATCCTTTACCAAAATTTCATAACCTACATTTCTTGAAAGTATTTGTTTGAAGCTATGTTATGATTATTAGAATAATTAGATGGTTACTAACAAAAGTTCGACGGTATAGCGAATAGCAACGTATCTACCACATAACTTTCGTTTTGTCAAGGTTGACAAAGCATATCGTTAGAAATTAGTATGTGTCTTGAATCACAAAAGAGCTTGTTGTGTTACTACAAAAGGTGTTTCGCAACTATAACACAATTCAAACCTTTTTCGTTTTGTGAAATAATTTTTTTTTAACTCTTTACACATGCTTGATTATATTAATATTCATGTTTTTAATTAGCAAATAATCCGATTTTTTTCATAAAGATGTCATACCTTGACGTTATTTCAAAAGAATCTAAGATTACGAATAAACAGTATGAATAAATAATTTCTACACAACATGTTGCCCATTCTTCTTTTCTTCGCATCTGCATTGTATTACTTTTCTTAGAAAATACTTTTTAAATTGCTTTTTTAAACAGAACCTACATTTTACTATAAATAAATAAAGTGGCATATAAATTGGTAATTTAAATTATAAATTTTGGTTTATGAAAAATCTTTTTAATACTTTTAAAATCCGTTCTCTCAAACAACGTCTAGAATCAAGGGATCAAGGGATCAAACAACGTCTAGAAGATAAGTTTACTACAAATACCTATACATACATATTATACTTGTATACCAATATCTTTCATATCCCACAACGATATTTAAAACCATTTAACTGACAATGTTAAGCAGACAGTAACCGACATTGAAGTTATTCCAGAAATCGCTTGATGGTGTGTTTTTATTACTATTCAGATATCGAAGGTGTTATAAACTTCAAAGTATGTGTCATAAACTACATATGTAATAAAACAGAAGTAAAATCGTTATAAAATTAAAAAATCCAATGAGATAAGACTTTTACTGTACACTCTAGTTTGTTGTGTACGACCTAAATATACTACTATTGGCGAGAATGTGGTCATTTTACTGATCCTTAAGGAAAAGTGAATAAATTAATCATTAAAATTATTAAGTGGTTAAATTTTCGCTCCTTCATATATTAAACTTTAGTTAAACTAATGTGTCACTTAAATTAAATATTATTTTACTGTTACGAGTTATTATTATAACAGTATAACTATAACTCGTAAACTTTTAAACAGGAAACAACAAACATTTTTTATAACAATTATTGTTAACATTCACCGAAGTTAACAATTAGGTAATGCTCGTATACTTTAAAATTAAAAACAAATTTCTTTCAGTCGTACAAAAACAATATGTAGTAGTATATGTATTTTATTCTTGATAATTCTTCATAATATCATATTGAGCCTCTCAGGTCAGTTCCAAGTCTATGAAATGTTGTTATAGCTTTGGAATATGTCCAAATATACAAGCGGATTCAGAATAGTTTCAATGGTATTTAATTGTGCCACTTCATTTTTTTAATTCAAAGTCTCATTAATTATTACAATAATAAGAAGAAGCTAATTTTCATCTTAAAAAGCTTACTTTGTATTTTAATATGTTACATGTAATGAATTTATAAATTTTCAAAGACTAATCTAAGGGTACTGATACGCCAAAATACCAAGACGGTTATTTGGGAATTGCTGTTTAATTACCGCTAAGGCAATCCCATATCAACATATTGCTAAATGCTTTTCAGTATAAAAAATTATGCAGACGAATCTGCTCAACAACAATGAAACTTTTCTTTATGAGATAAGTAATCACTATATCTTTTACACTTTTTTATTTTCATACAAAATAAATTTACTTTAGGTGTTCATAGAGAAACATGAGCGTTACATCCTCTTGCTACTGTTATCACTACCGAAATTCACATGGAACCAAGATTCAAACCATAAATCTCTTGCAGTGCATGCTCATACGAATTTTATTACCACTAAACAAGTTTGCGATAAGCGCACAACGTGAAAAATGAATTTGCCAATATATTATAACATTGTAAACCTTTCTAACTTGCTCTTGATATTATAATGTGAACTGAGAATATCATAGCATGCTTACTAAAGAACTAAGCAGTATTAAAATCTTTGAAAATATAATATTTTTACTAAAAAAACTAAACAATACCAAGTAAGTAATAATACTTACTTATATTAAATATTCTTCAATGTATCGAACATAATCTTGTGTCTTATGAATTTTGCGTTTTATATCTTTTCTTATACACAATTAACTAAAAAATATATGTTACTAAAACCAAATTATAAATATCTGTACTCAAACTAACCCACGTTAAAAGTATAATGAAATAGTCTTCGTTAAAAGTAAATGTTAGTCTTTATTTATCATAAAGTTTTAAAGTGCATTGATGTGCAGAACATTAAATGTAACTGCTATATAAATAAATATATAGCAACAATATAAGGTGAAGTACTTATTTAAAAGACCACCGTAAACTGGATTCCCGACGAGCAAACAGAAACGAATAAATTTTTGCGTTTGAAGATATCGTTTCTACAATGCTATTTTATGAGCTCTTAAACTTGCAGTTTAAGAAAGTATAAAGTACCTATAAGATTCATAGCTGTTAGTAACAAAGGAATTTTATTTTAACCCTTAACATATTTGATGTAAAGTAATAATCAATTAATATAATAATAACTTTTATTTCAAACATCATAAGATAAAAATAATGTATTTTAATACACGTAAATTGTAGGTCAGATTTTTTTGAGTTACCTCATCTGGTTGCGATTAAGCTTTTTTGTCCGCGGCAATTATCTGACAATAATGCAAAACCTGTTAAACGTCTTGTGATCAATTTTATTTACATTAATCTTGTTTTTTTTTCTTTAAAAAAAAAGTCTCTCAATGTATTGAGGCAATCTCAAATATTTATTCTTAATCGCAATACGTCCTCGCTCTGTAACTGTCAATTCTGGCTCAGCGACTACTGCGTCCACTTTTACTTTATATGAATTGTAATGTAAAATTAATTAAAACTTAAAAAAAAACCTGCAATCAATGTTGAATACAAACAAAATTTTAATAATATTTCTTTTAATAAAGCTGTAATTCTTTAAATGATATAATTTGTTTCGCATAAATTTTGATATACGACGATGTTATAAAAATACACCCTTGTATTAATAAAAGGATATAAGAGTAAGGATAATAGCAAATGCTTGTAGATAATCTACTGAAAGGATTTTTTATCGCTGTCTGTAACACGCGTCTCTGAGTGTTAATTTAACGTTATCTCATTTCCATCTCTTCAGGTCACTTAATATGCAAGCGGGATTTTTAATTTACTTTTTACATATTCTGATAAACTCAGCACAGAGTGGTGTTAACATTTAACATTATAAACAATACTTTTTTAATATAATAATAACAATTATATACGATTTGTTATAATTAAATATTCGATATTTCATACAAATAACCGGACTGTTATCTCTATGAGAAATGAGAGGACCAACTTATGAAACATGGAGCAGGGAGACAGGTGAAATGATTGTAATTAATCAAAGAAAGCACATGAGCACGATTAACGTTCAAGAGATGTACGAATCGAATTGAAATACATTTAAAAATCTGGAAATGGTATCATCACACCTTTTAAGCTTTAATGAATGTTTAATAAAATCTGTATCATTATATTAAGCATTTAAAGTCCATATACAACAGTAATTTCTACTAAATAACAATTTGAAATTTGTAATGTTAAGCTAATATTATTGAAATTGAAGATATTGTGTTTGTACAATAAAATAACAGTAACGCATAAAACCGATTAATATTATGTTGTGTACCAATATTTAATAAACTGACACTTAACTGATTTTTAGAAGGGACGCTATAAAAATTTCATTAAATTATGACAGAATGTTATTAATTTTGCTCTGTTATGTAATAAAAGATCCAAATAAATTTAATTACTTTGAATTTGTAAATATTATTCAAGGTTTAAGACATTGGCTTTGTTAAAATTTCTACTTCTTTTTATGTTTTAATATAATATAATGTTTGGTATAGAGACTGAAGAGTAATATGGAAGCGAAAATAAATTTAATATATTTTTTCTAGACACAATAACATATTGTAATTTTTACATTAAGAATGAACATAAATGTATAAATTCAAGTTTAATATTAATACAAATAAACGAGTATACAAACGTCATGTGCATAACTGAAGTTACTGTTAGCCAATTTCTGGTTGTAAGCCGTATGCCTCTCATTAGTAGCCAATCGCACTGTGAACTCAACAAAACGAGTCTGATTGAAATGTTTTATTTCTGTTTAATATATGCCAGCTTTATATTTTTCTTGTGTACGTAATAGTGACATCTATTAAGAGTACGTAATATTATATTAACCATGATTAATACCACCCATCTCATTGTAAGTAGTGTTTGGTTATAAGACATTGTTAGGTATATATTTAATTTTATTTGTTCTTCTTCATAAACAGTTTCGGGAAATATTTAAATTTGAAGCATAAAAAAGAAAGGAATATCAGGAATAAAATATTAATATTATTCAAAATTTTATCTTAGGTTTTATGAAGTATATCCAAACCCTTCTTAACCAATATGTCCAACTTGGCACGTGATTTGTTAGAGAAATGGCAGACTTGGGTCCTCATTTACAACACTATGAGTTATTGGATGTTCTTTTTTATTTTGACACATCTTTATAACTTATGCAAAATTTTCATTTATTTGTTTCGTTTAATAATATAACAGGGTGATATTGGAACTATAAAAAGGAAAATGTATTTTTTTTTACACAATGTGTTATGTATGTTTATTTGATTTTAAATCTTAAATCATTTTTAGTATTCTCTGGATATCTTAAATGATTTTGACATTAAAGGTTTGGAACCACTATTATGAAAGCCTAACTAGTCGCTGTAATAACTCGAAGGCACCCTAGACCGCAAGTTAATTAAGTGGAATTAGCTAAGCAGATGTGACAGATTATGTTTACTTGCATCATTCAACATTTTCCCATCGCTCTTACGTTTTCTAAAATACTGCAATCGGTCTTTTCTTAATTATATTTATTCATTTTGAGTATAAGATATTCATGAGTATTATTTTGAATACGTTGAAGTCATTTCGATATTTACAAATATTTTATGTTTAGTGAGTAAGAAAATTATTACAATCAGAATAAGCTTTTATTGTGATTTTTTTTGTCGTAAAAATTTACAACCTACTGTAAGCCAAAACATTACATTGACGTTTCGTTAATTTATAATTAACATCACAGTCCCAAAACAACATTACCATCGTGCTTTTAATGCCTTTATAGAGACTTTATTTTTTATTTGTTACTTGAATTTAGTTTTTTTTTAATATCTGAGGTTTAATATCAGGCTTTTTATTAGACTTATAAATTAAGTTTTAAAAATAAATAAAATGTTTATGTTTGTGATGATACAAATACGTAACAGGCTTGCAGGTTTCTCGTGTGGAAAAAACCTGTTTTAGTGATTATGATAAAAATCTTTGGATAGGTTTTCGATATCGTTTGAAGTATAACTTAAAAGTGACATATACGGTGTATTGTATATTTTTAAATAATTTATATATAGGTGCATTTTTTAATTATTAAAATAATTATTTCCTTAATGATATGCTTCTTTATCTTCTATTTGTACTACCGGGTTACCCATTTAATAATAAAGAAAAATATTCTATATATTATATTATCGGATATTTAAAAACGCCTCAAACCGCTAAGGAAAATGTAAACCACGAAAGTCTACGTTTTCTGTAAACTTATATGTAGGTTCGGGTAAGGTGTGAAAATGAGGTTCCCTGTGAAAATATAATACACATTTTTTATTCATGACATGTAATCAGTATTCTCATCTTCTGGCCAATCCAAATCAGTAGTACGTGTGCAGAAAATATATTTGAAAAAATTTTGAATTTATTAAACCTATACAAACATCACTCAATACTTAAGGATAGTTATGGCATTATTAAAATTCGTCGAAATTTATATTAAGGTAGAATTTCGAAAAATCATCTACGTGACTCGTTTTTTATCAACTAGATGTACTGAGTCGTGGTAGTTGCGTTGAATTCTAGCTCAATTTAAATGAGCTAAATGTAATCTCGTTCTATCATATCCAGTCCTCCTTAAATATACATAGAATAAAATGAAAATAAATTTTTATTAAAAGACGATATATGTTGTTACAGATACTGCCGTTTGGAAGGGAGATAATGTATTAATTGCCAAATAAAAAAGCTTATTGACAAAATGGACATCAATCATGCAGCATTGGATAATGAAGCAATTAATCGTTTCGAACAGTACTCATTGGCAAAGGCTCCTATTAATGGGGGAATTTCTTTGGAAAAATGCCAAGATGTTGATTCTGTGGCTTCTAATAGTAGAAAAAGAGGACAAAGTTCACGCCAAAAAGTTATGTGCTGCTTTTGTTTTAAGACTACTAAATATAGACGAAAACAATTCGTAATCGGTTGCTTGACAAATAGCATAATATTCTCTGTTTTGCTGGCATATACGTTTCTGGGATCAGTTATATTTTTAGCAATTGAAGGCGGAGCGGAAGTACCAGCTCGACCTAAAATATTGCCCGATAAACAAAAAATATCATACGAAGAAAATGGCACTGGCAAAAGAAACGGATCAGAGGAAGATAAAGATCATAGCAACTTAACAATTTCCGGAAACTATTTTTGGGAAGCTAGAAACAAAGCGGTTGAGAATATTTGGGAAATAACAGTGTCATTGAATATACTTTACAGAGAAAATTGGACTCGTTTAGCCGCACAAGAAATTTTAAAGTTTCAAAATGAATTGATGCAACGAGTTACAACAGAAATTTCATCACAATATGGAGTTACCTATAGGGAGATGGCATTAGGAGAATATTCTTTAAGCGAGCTTAATAATCATTATGAAGAATACGACTGGAACTTAGCACTAGCCTTTTTTTACTCCTTGACCGTTCTGACGACAATAGGTATGTGAAAATATGTCTAAACAATATATTTTTAAATTAAATTTTTTAGTTAATATTTCCGCACGGAAATTAATATAATTGATTCTTCTTTACCTTACTGTACCATAATATGTAATACTAATTGAATTAACTAATCTGTAACGTTTTTACTTGTAGGATATGGAAACATCGCTCCGCAGACAATATTGGGGAAAGGCGTTACCATAATCTACGGCTTGATGGGAATACCATTGACTCTGGTTTATTTATCGAGTGTTGGATCATTACTATCAAAAATGGCAAGAAGTGTTTTTAGTAGAGCTTTATGTTGCTGTCTCTGTTCTAATTGTGGATACTGTTGCTATGACGAACGTAGAATGGCGGAAAAAGAAAGACGAATGAAATTGAAAAGACAACATGAAGAAATGATTAACAGTCAAAATACAAGCAAAACACCGACAGAGGAGTGCTATGTGCTAAAAACGGATAGTCAAAAAGACTCTTCACTCTCTGAAAGACCGACCACTAGTACAGCAAAAGATGACATTATTAGTTGGCCAGATACTGATTCAAAATTATCAATGCGTGGTTTGAGTATATTAGCTCCCGTTTTACTATGTTTTTCAGCCATTTTTATTTATATAACACTGGGAGCAATAGTTTTATTTAATTTAGATAACATGGGAATCATAGACGGGTTTTATTTCTGTTTTATGGCATTAAGTACTATTGGATTCGGTAATATTATTCCTGGGATTAGATATACAGCTGTTAATGGTATTAGGTATTACACAATAAATTCAACTGTCTTGTGGTTTTGCTCCGTGTACACTTTAACTGGCCTCGCCCTGACTGCTATGTGTTTCGGTGTTATACACGATGAAATAATTTATAGAATAAAACATCAACAGAAAGAGTGGTCACAAAAGAGCAATATTGTGAATGATGAGATTAATAACAGTGAGGCTTATTATATGACTTCCTGACATAAGGCCAAGACAGAAAATCTGTACAGTATAATGGGAGAGAGTTCTACGATAGAGCGTAGTAGGGCTGAAGTCGACAATAGAGAATTAGTTTTAAGTGTAGATGATATGACATTACCCATTGATGCAAATGTAGAATTTCCACCACCGCCGCCAGAGGATGAAATCGTTGCTATCATTACAAAAAGGGAACCCAAAGGCACTGTCGGCAATATGGTGGCATATAATGCATTGCCAGAAATGCTCGAACTTGTCAATACATAATTTTATCAATTTTTAATGACTATTTTAACGTTTTTGTTTTTTCTGTGACTTTTATTAATTTAATGGCTGTGAGTTTATTAGGTACTTTTTATTGTATCTCTTCGAATCTGACATTATATTATATCATTATACCTTTTATTTCAACTTTCATAGCAAAAATATTTGTAATTATGTACTTGTAAATATTTGATATGTAATTTTAATAGGTGTGTAACATCTTCTGTCTGAAACTAATTGTCAACCATTAATATCAAACGTAGACTAAGAACTTTCCTGTAAATAATATACTGTTGTAAGGATATAAATTTATTAAAAATAAATAAAGTACGCTTGTTGTTTTAATATAACCTCCATTTGATACGTTACAATACAGTCTAGATAAATTTTCAATATTAATACTATATCTTAGAAGATCCAAATTTCTGAGACAGTTTTCCATAAAATACTTTTGTTAAGGTTGCTAAGAATACTCAGGACAAATATGATAATTTCTTTAACAATTTTAATTATTTTATGTATCATGAAAAAAAGTAATATTTTTTATTCAAATTTTATGTTAACTTTGAATATTTGTCCTGCAAAAATTTTTTATTATTCCACATCATATTTCTTTTAATTAAAATTGAACTTAAAAATTCAATTCATAAAAAGGAAATGTTAACATGCCGTCATACCATACAGAAAAATGTGAAAAGTTTTATTTTTAGTCACAATTCTCTTCCTACAATAGTATATACAAATCAAATTGGAGTGTACTTCATTCAAACAGGTAAGGTAGGAACCACATTTGACGATAGAACTATCGTCTCACATCTACATGTACCTATAGTCTTTCAGTCTCTGATAAAGTTATATTCTATCAAAAGTAGAACATGGATTTATTGTTTAATACAAATATAAATGCTAAGAGAAAAACAAAATATTTATTTAAGTTATAGTACAAAAAGCAGTTTACACATGCTACTAATTACTTTGATCTTTTAAGTGAATAACCGCCTCAAAATTTATCAATTGCCATTCGATAAATCCTTTTATTTGTTATCTATTTAACATTGGTTACATGTTTTTATTTTTATGAGTCCGCATTGAGAATAACAAGGTGAATGTGAATGATGTCACAATTTTAACATATAAATAAATTAGATAATATTAAAATTACAAGATATAGTGTTTAAAAATAATATAATATGTGTAATAGCATTCCTTTTCTGTTTAAATATTAAAGTCTATAAATTATGTTAAAACTCTAGATCTTTATCATAAAATGGTTGTTTAAGCAACTTTATAATCCAAAAATTAAAAAATAAATCTAATATCACCTGAACTCATAGTTTATTTACAAATGTTTCAAATGTAAATGATCTTGTTTTAAAATAGGGGAGCTATTTGGAAATGTTACTCAATATGAAGTTCATGTTTACATTTCAACAATTAAATTTCCTAAAATGTTAAAATTCTATGAATAAAATAAGTTACTGGTATAATAGTTTCCCAATCAAAAGCGGTTTTATTCGGAAGCTCGTATTTCGTATATTTTATGTTCTTTATTGTATAAGTAAAAAAAGGATTGTAATCGAGAAAAACTAGTAGATCTTCTAAAACAAAAACTTTTTAATTATTTACGATATGTATATAAAATAATTAAAAAAACATTTTTAATGATTATATATATATTTAGAAACCATTGTGGAATAAACCAGTAAAATCAACAATTTGGAACTACATAGGTACTATCCATTATAAATGTTCGTATTCGACCCAAATTATGCACATTTTGAAGTCAAAGAGCTCTTAGAGTTGTAAGAGTTTTCGGCAAAACCTTTGTAGGAGTAACAAAGAACACATTTTATGCAAAAACTTTTACGTGGCTGGTTTATACAGACTTTTTTCTATCAAATTATTTTACTAACTTTAATAGGACGTAATATTGAAAGAAACAATAGCAACCGAGGGCTCCTATAGACTAATACACCTCGACTTTTTCAGCGTCTTTCAAACTTTTATGAAATTGGACCCATTAGAAATAACATTTTCTATGCAGATAAAATGTTTCTTGCGATATATAAAATTTAAAAGATATACTGAACCTTTAGGAAAGTGTTTTCTAAAGTGAGTTGAGAAGTTCTCATATCATCGTCCAGTCCAAATATAACATTTCACATTGATCATTGAACTTCTGAGCAAAATACATATATATTATACAGTTAGGAACTCCTTGGACAAGAAACAAAATAGAAGCAGTGCGCAAAAGA
>DVQO01001066.1:0-11416 GCA_018231785.1 Danaus gilippus
AACGTGTTCACTTAAAAATGCCTAAACGAAACAAAAAAAAAACACA
Source organism: Danaus gilippus (assembly GCA_018231785.1). NCBI lineage: Eukaryota > Metazoa > Arthropoda > Insecta > Lepidoptera > Nymphalidae > Danaus > Danaus gilippus. The sequence goes on from DVQO01001066.1 coordinate 47, forward strand.
AAATAAATACTTAGTATTCCTAAATACCGAGCAAAGCTCGGTAACCAGATATTTTCATTTATCTGACAAGCATTTGAGGTTTAACGTCTGAAGGCACGTGATCGGTAGCCCAACGCGAACACTTGATTTAATAAAACATCTGCCATTTACAATTTACAAAAGTAGGCACATTTGTTACCTTTTTATATATTTCTCTTCAGATATCAATTGTTGCATGTTAATGCTTTAAATTTATTATTTCATGATAATATTGAGGTATTTATAATATTGTGAGAGTCACTAAGAAAATGTGTTATTTTTTTCTAAAATTACAATTTCTTTTTGTGTATGTACATTATGTGTATAGTTTTTAAAACCAATTCAAATATTATCCTAAAAGGATTGACTTAAAATTTGCAACTATGTATGTTGGATGCCAAATCAAAGTCATGTTATGCTAAATTTATTACCCTAGGTTCTCCCTGCAAAGTGACAGGGAGTTTGATACGTAGTCGTAAAATGAAATTTGCTTTAAATTATTTTTCTGTGGAACTGTTATAATTTCTGTATTAAATGACATTTAATATCAAAAGTGTAAAAAATCAAATTTTTGATATCAATTACTATATAGTACTGTTGTAATAGTAAAAAAACGAATTAAAGATCATCATTCATTTTGTTACAATAAAATTTGAATTTTGTTTAGGAATATGCTAATACTATATAATCAAATTAGAGAATATCAAACATTCTACGTGTCTTTATGTCTGTAGTATTTCATATTTCGCTATAACTCAGATGGTTGAATCTGAGTTAAGTGTTAACAGTCTAACAGCCCGTGAATCCCAGACCTTCGTCATATTATAAAAACTAAAAGTTGTCAACGCATGCTACTAATACAGGTAAGAACGATGTCCCATGATGATTTATGTCTACCGTGAGCGCTTTTCTGGCATCGGTTTGCAACTATCAAAAATGTCTGGCTACTGAGGAACTAACACCTACTCAATACCCAAGTATCAGATTTTATACTATAACCTTAGTTAAATTGAATATAAGGAATTTAATGAACATGAAGGGGGTCAAGGCTTTGCTACTATGATAATTGTCTGGCAATAATAATATTTTTTTCATAATTTAATTAAAATTATATTCTCCGTTCTTGTTTATTCTAATAACATTTGTATCTTTTACATAACATTAAATAAATATACATATGTACACCATATTCCGCAAATTTAAACAAGATTACGCTGCTTAAAGTTAAAGTTCAAATTTATTTATTTAATTGTAAAAACACTTTACAATGCAATTTACAGACTAAGAATATTTGCAAACATTGACGTCCCCACTAGGCTAGGCCTTTATAGTGGACATCATGTGAGTTTTAAAATATTCTGAGAGTAATACAAAAATATCGCTCTTTATTATTTGGCGAAATTGAATATGTATTTAAAACACCTCTAGTACAGATAAATCTGCTAAAACACCTGCAACCTAAACTTCATAGCGGGTCATCGTACTTACCTGCGTTGGGGGCATACGTTGACAGACTTTCAGCTTTTATAAAACTACAAAGATGTGAGGTTCATCGGTTCTTGTTTTATAAGCGGAATAGTAGAATATGCTACGGATAGCTGTACTATATATATGTATATAATTTCCGTACTTTGAATAAAATAATAAACAGATAGATTTTATGGGTACTTTAATAGTAAAATATTTCGTTACTTAATGTAAACAAACACAATGAATCATTGATTCTAAAAAACGAGATTGTAGTGTTATATTTAAGCTAGAAAATGTTACTAGTACAATTATTTAAGTACTGTATACCTCGGGTACATAATTCCATATTATGTTTTTCTTGGCTTATAAATGATCTTACTCGTTAATTTGGATTATCCCGTCCGAACATGGCCGGCAAATAAATCTACTCATTATACTTCCTCTGTGTACATCACCTTCAGTATGAGTCGTTGTTGATTTTAGTATATCTTAAACATAATATTTCTTTTTTCTAATGTGCGATATATTTTTTATAGTAATTTAAAACTCAATAAAGTTTGGTTGAATTACATTTTAAAGTCCGAGTCTATAATATTTTCAGTTATCTATCCTTGCAGATCTGTCCTATTATAACAACAACTCATTTAAGATCAAATATCTGACCTCAGTCTGCGAACTTTGAATTTACACATCTCCTTTTCTAAGTAATAATTTTATCGTCTCATAAGATTACAATATCTCAATTGTTAATGTTGTTGTTACATTTATTATGTTTTTCAGCAGGACAATATGATTTCTGAATATGATATTCCAGGAAAAAATATTAAATATTTATTGCATGCAATGTTATTATTGTTTTAAATGATTCTGACAAAATAAATATTCGTATTTGTTATTTGGCACCAGGAAGCTTTTGCTTCACACGGTCAGGTGTGCATTCAGAGTCAGCAGCGTCACTTGTTCAGTTTTCAATGTTTCATATACTTTGATGATATATTTCCATTTACTAAATGTATTATTTGTTACTGTAATTGAAATAAATTAAAATTTTAGGTTAATTTAAACATATACTGAGAGATATATTACAATTAAAACGTTTATTTCTTAATTGACTGAAACTTAATAATTTAAATTTATATTATTGTACACATAATATACACAAACAAAAATAAATCTGTGCTTTATAAGTATTGATGACGAGACATGTCGTCTCCAAAGAAAACGATTTTATAGTTCTTAAAACTTAAATTTGATTCACATTTTTAAGCCGAGATTTGAAACCAAAAATAAATTCATACTTTTTTCTGAAATATTTGAAGCTAAAACCAAATAAATGTCAATTTCTGCGTTTCGGTAGACGGAATACAAAATATCCTCATACGATCCGGGATTATCGTTAGGTAGTCAATATGTTTCGACAGTTACGGAGAATCAACAGTAAAATTTTTCGGTCGTAAGATTGATAATTTATATTCAGGGATCTCAATAATTTTGAGATAAGTGTTAAAAGATCATCGGAGCTCTATAAAAACCTAAGAGTTTCCAAGAGATACATATATCCTATGGAAATCCCACGATGACGTCGTTACATTACTACCAAAAGAAAAAGATGCCCCAGAACTAGAGTCAAGACTTTAACCCCGTAATCAGTATACGTTAGGAGCACAAAATAGGGTTAGAATCAAGCAAGAAGACCTAAGATACGGATATGTTGAAGTCTTTTAATTGGCTAAACAACATTGCTAAGTATAAGATCCATGCCCTGAGTTTATAGATGCAGAATGAGTGGTTAGACATAAGAGATTTTTGTATCTTCTTGGCACTAAAAGGGCGCACTTAAAACATGTTTGACCGTCAGCATTGCTAAAATTTTATCTACATACGTTCCGAATGACTCTTACAGATTAAAGTAACTTAGCAAGATTTTGGCCTGTGCAGAACTAATATCAATTCATTTTTAGAATGTTCTTTGATGTGCAGCCTTAATAGGTTATTTTCACATTTTAGAAGTGAGCATTAGATAGGGGCTCCCTGCAACGTGATAAAACCGGCAAACACACGGTGAATCCATGGAATGGTGAGAGGTATCGTCTTCGGTTTCTGAATTGTTTTATGAAAATATATGTATTTTGTTTTTCCTTAAAATAAATTGTTTTATTATTCTACAAAAAAGTATAATACTTTATCCTAATATTTATTAATAAAATTATTTGATAGGAAGTTAATTGTGTTCAAAAGTGAAATTGCGTTTGATAACAGTATAATATCATCTTATATCTGAAAATAAACCAAGGTTATGCAATCAATAATATTTTAACATAATTACTATTATATAAGCAACTAACCTAAACTAAAACAAACCAAGTTGTTTCTTATGAATTTACGAAATTAACATTATTCGTGTAACAACAATAAACAAGCAATAGCAACTAGTAAAATATATAAAGTTAAAGCTAAACAAATCTCGCATGTAATTAATCTGAAATAGAAACATATATAAAATGGTTTGAAAACCTAAATAAAAATAATGACGTACATACTTAAGAAGAAAATATACACTAAAGAGAAAATTTAACTAATATCGTCTAGACAGACCTGTTGGATGGATAAAATATCATGTACCTCGTAAAGCTACGGACTCCATGGAACTAAAACTTGGTTGTGTAAACCAGACAACTTCCTAAATTACACACGCAACAACATGGGATAACATTAAGGGAATTGTGAAGTATCCCTACTAATATTATAAATGCGAAAGTAACTCTGTCTGTCTGTTACGCTTTCACGCCTAAACCACTGAACTGATTGTTTGACTTGACTTGACTTTGAGAAAGAACATAAGATAGTTTTTATCCCAGACTTTTGAAAGGTTCTCCTGGAAATGCGATATAACCCAACTTTAGAAATGTCATTTTTATTATTGCACATATAAGTATTCCGGAACCTCTGTCTGGCTGTGAATGGCACCCTATACACATCATCAGCCTTTCAGAGCTCACTGCTGAGCAAAGTCCTCTTCTCACATGGAAAAGATTTAAGCATTAATTACTAGCTTCTTCACGGTGTTATTCTTTACCGTCTGTCAGTGGTGGTAAAGACTCTTAGTAAGTACTTATCAGTCGGAAAAATCACATTGGTAACTTGCAGGTTGCGAACCTGCGCTTTCATTCATGAGAGGCGTAAGTTTAACCACTAGGCCACCACGACTTAACAAACACAATATACAAACTTATTAAGTAAATAGTAAGGATTAAAAGAGTAAGTAGTACAATTCGAAAATCGAAACATTATTTCATAGTTGGCTATCGTTTTAATTTCTAATCAAATTCCCCCTGAGACTTAATGGTTAAATACCGCCTGTGAACACGGTTTCATCTACAATGCTGAGATCTCGTTTTTTCAAAAGAGTCATAAAGTCGCAATTGAATTGTGGTTGCGTCAGCTCACATATGTACAATATTTTAGGATGACCTGCCCTTATCTATAACACAAAATGATAATGATTTATTTTTTAGGCTAAAAAATATTTTTAATCGAACATAAAAATAAACATTTGCAGCATGTACGACTTGTACCAATAACTTATAACTTTGATTTTTTGTCTTGGTACTGTTGTTTATATGGTTCTTTGTGTATTGTATATGATGTTCGTATTTACATTGAAAATTAACTAGATTCATCTGAAATTCAGGTATAACTTAATGATTTCCGGCGGGGGGGGGGGGGGGGGGGGGAGTACCTGGACCTCCTTGTGGGGTCTTGGCCCGGTTCTGGGGGTACAGCCCTGGGAGTCAGATGGTCACGGATGGCAGGAGATCGTTCGTGGCTATCTTGGAGGCGAAGGGAAACTCGGGTCTTTTCGGAGGCTTGAGTTCTCTTGATGGTCTGTTTCCGCTTTTTCTGCCGTCGGGCGCTTGCGTTCGTCGGTGAGTAGTAGGAGACTCTCGCGTGGACTTGGGTGGGAGGGGTAAGGGGTTAACCCTCTCGCGATTAAGCAAGCCCGCCAGGCGGGGGGACGCTCCTGGTCACTTGGAGTGAGCCCTTAGGGGGGAGGTGGCCATTCGCGGCCTGTCGCCGGATCGTCGCGGATGTTTGCTTCGGCGATTCCCGTGACGATCCACTAGGCGGCGACGGAGAGTTACCGCTGGTGTTTTAGTGGGTAGTAAGGACACTTTTTCAATTTTTGTATAATTCTACATATTAGCCTTACTATTAGTATTACCCAAAAGCAAGAAGAGACGAAAGTTGGCCAGTCTTGGTGTTGCATCAATACCAGGTCTTGGTCTTGGTCTTGGTGTTGCACTCCCGGTCTTAGTCTTGGCCTTACAGCAAGAGTCTCGCAAGACTTGCCATTACCTATTAGCTTGTTGCTATTTATAAACGCACTGATAGTAATTCATATTATATCAGTACTTTAGGTCTTCCTACATATTTTCTGCTTATTTTCATAGTTAAATCTCTATGTACTAGAACTTTCTTTACCTTTCTATGTGTCAATTTCTTATTATACAGAATAAGTATATAATTTAAATTAAGCTTGTCCGGTCCACTGGCTCTGGATTTTTGTCGTCTAGTTAAAATTGTGCAAATACTATACACATATAGTTTACATGTAAATTAATAATTGCAAAAAATATATTGTTATGTGACAGTTTTATCAAATTATTTATTTAAACAGTTTTCTCAATTTTTATTCGGGCTACTAAACAGTACATAAATCTTTTTTTAAAAGTTTGAAGTATATTAAAAGTGTCTACAATATTTATGAATTAAACGGGTGACGAGATATTTCAGCACTTTGTGTTTTAAAACAATACCGAACAGATTAGCATAATGTATTCATGTTCATTCTAAGCTCCTGAAAACTTTTTTAGTGTATCTAGACCTTGTACTGTACAAAATGGAAGCTGCTGGAATAGAAGCTGGCTTCTCAGCTGCAAAATTTCTATGCGAAGTCACTGACTTAGTACCCGACCCTGGTGATGCCGAGAAAGCCCCGCTCACTGTCGCACACAATGCCAAAATTGTCAAAACTAAGAATGCACTCTTTTTTCTTTGGATACTTTCATTCGCTATGTATATTTGGTTATGATACCCAATGTTTGTAATTCACATAAGTCCAATTTTCCAAAAAAAAAAATAATAATAACGCTATGCTTGTTCCCTGAAACGAGACTTAGTTCTAGCTACCAGATGCAAGAATCTCGCAGGTTTGGTCTTGTTTTTGTTTAAATCTTGCAAGGTCAGTCTTGGTCTTACTACGGTTAGGTGGTCTTGTTGTGGCAAAAGTTCAATAACAAGACTAATACCGATTTTGGGTAACATTACTAACTAAACAACGAATATAAGTTACATTACGGTTCTTAATCTTTTGTTGGTTTATTTGGTGATTATTAAGACTATTAAACTTTCTCCAACGGCAAAATATATTGTTCCAAGGTAAAAAGTTAATTTTGAAGCTTATACTGTCTTGTTCCTACAAAGATATAGGTTGTGGTTACTTTATAATTTAGCAATAAGTTTGAAATTTGGAAAAAAAGTGTAAAATGTATATTTTTGGAGTCTTACTTTCAAGACATTATATAATTTCTCGTTCAATTAAATGATTCTTACTCAGCGTACAATTTTAAGAAGAAAAATAATACAACTGAAATATTCGATTGTTAAATTAATAAAGTAACCCATGAAATTAATTGAACAAAAACCAGTTTAATAACAAAAAAATTCATATTCTATTGCATAATATAATTCTATTGAAAATAATTTTAGCTGCAAACCTAAGCAAACAGAAACTAAAAAATGTACTGTTGACATGGCTATTCTGACAACTTTTAATTGAATTGCCTTACTATGGCTTTTTTACAATTGAATCTAACTATGCTTTGACTGAAGTAAATAAATATGAGCAAAAGCTAAATTGATCTCCTATTCTCCACCAACACTTCTCAATATATAATTTGATTAATTTAATTTATAATAATAATGAATAACGTAGTAAGTAAATTTTCTATACATATGTACAGTGAGTCTGTTAGTAATCACTATCACGCTTTAGACTACTTTTCCATTTATATGTATCTTTATTTACTGATTTGGATAAGAGGGCACATGAATGCACTGAAATACCGCAATGAGGTAGTGGAACCTGCGATTATCCTACGTAGGGTACAAATAGGTTAGGAGTTCTAACTCATGCACGATAGTACCCGTGCTATACGGCTGAGCTGGTATCAACTGTGCTTAAGGAACATGAAATCAGGGTTATAGACTGTCCTACTCAGTCCCCTGACATGAGTCCCACCGAACACGCATGGGACATGTTACAACTAAGAGCTATGGTATTTTTTTCTCCAAATTTGATAACAGAGGAACAATTTTTCCTGCACTAGTGAGGTGGTAGAGTCTAGCTGTGGTCAATTACTACAACTCGAATATGGATTGGCTCGAATGGGGAAGTGCCACGTTTTCACAGAAAATCGGCGTGAAAGTAGTATTTAATGGCTGCGTTTCGTTCGGTGATTGCCAGAGCCGGTTGCTCTGAGCTCATAATATAAATTTCAATTTCAAATATAATTGTTTTACCAAAATATATACAAAATTTCATAAAATAAGGTAAAAATGAAATGTCCCTAGGCAATGTTGGTGTGTGTATATTGCATATTTTTCATGACTGACTTTTTAGCGTCGATGTTTATCGCTTAACACTAAGGTTAATGGATTAATCAGATAAAAGATGGATGGATAAAATATTAAACATGGATTAATCAAATATAAGTTATTACGAGTAAAAAATCAAGCAGTAGTATGTAATGAAAAAGAATATGTCTATTTAACATATTTTCGGCGAAACAAACATTAAGGATCGCAATAGCACTTAAATATAGCTCATATCAAATATTGATAAGCAGTTTTCAAGAAATCAATTTTATATAGCTCTTGTTTTATATATATTCGTTTTAATAGCTATTTTTAAAATTTTGAACTTGCATGAAATTAGTGGAGTTTATTAAGTCTTACACATATGGTATGATATGAGTGGTATCATTACCACGCAAATCTTTTTACAGAATTGACAAATTTCTTTTTATAAAAGAAATAAATAAAGTAAATAATTTAGTAAGTTTGTTTCGGCGACAAAGTTATAAGAAATAAAAATCACAAAAATATAAAAAGTTCCTAAAATTCAAAGAAATAACGAAACTAAATTTATGAAGCAACAACATGTGGCCTCACTCATGTACCCGTTCAAGTAGCTGTATCGCTGTCATTAACCTCGTGAGCACTCATTTAGCATTTTGAGCCTTTTCCGGCCAAAGGGCATTTTACGCAGCGCCACTGCGACGTATCATGCTTAACTTAATTAATTAATTTGCTAGTTAGGTGTCTCAATACTACTTAAGTATATTTAAACTGTTTTAAGAAGGAAATTTCAAAGTTTTTTTACTCTTTCCAGATTTTTCTGAGCTTATATTTTGTTGTATAAATGATTGTATTCTTATTAAATCCTGTATTATTATTAAAATAATAGCATTATAATATCAAAACAGTAACATCATATTTCATTTTTTACCGTGTACGCTGTATGGGGATTATAGGCATTGTCCAAAAATAACTCATCCAATTATTTCGACCATCTGTTATAATCTATTCAGAATATTGTACTTGAGATATCCATACAAATTATCTTACTATAGTCGTCGCACTAAAGGCGCACAAAAGATGTTTGTGGACAATATCTCTGGATAACCATATTTGAATTGATCTTAATAAATGTACTGGGTAAATTAAAGTATTATATTTTTAAAATTTTTGGACTAAAAGAAAATAAATACACATTTATATATTATGTTTAAAAAAATCGACATCACAAAATATATACGCATTGAATACATTACATCTCTGAACTTCACTTATTTTAATTTATTCCTTTTGCATTTTTGTTTAAGAAAAAAAAATATACAAATATAATTTTAAATTTGTGATGATATTCTAAAAAGCATCTCTGGATATTAATGTCTCGTAAGTTATGAAACTCTGGTTCTTATAATTGAACCACACAGTCGTTACGATGGTTGATGGCAAAACGAACGTACTCGTATCTAAGTGATATACTGGTATTTAGTTGGCTAGTGCTATCATCAACATACCTTAGAATGCAACTAGCATGTATGCGAGAACTGTTATAATTATACCAGGATATGAGAAATTTGATCTCCATTAGTGTTCAACTGCTATTTTAATAGTTTGTTTCCTTTTTTATTCAGTAGACATTAACAAAACTTTATTTACATAAAACATTCATAAATTGTTTTACAATATAAGGCAAAGTAAATATTAGATTTAAAAGGAATCACTTGAACTTTCAGTTCTATTTTGTATGTGGTTATTGTCATTAACTAAGTATAAACTACTCACGTTGTGTACTATTAGTATTTTTAAGCAAAACTTTAAATTGTATATTATATATTTTAATAGCACACGGACTTCAAAAAATACGACTTGAAAGGAGAAAATTATATGGATAAAATTCATAACTTTTAAAACATGTAATAATATAATATATTTTTTATACTTATGACGTACCGGAAAATATATTTTATAAATATTTACAAGATAATACACTATAAACTTACTTTAATGCTATGTAGACAATTACTACTTTAAAATTTGTATATTCAGATTAAACCTTCTGGAACTTTAATTTAAAGTTTCGTAAAGAATAATTTACAGCCAGGCGAAACTGCTGCTCGAGAAAAGACGAGATCTTATTTTACGTATTGTTGAAGCTTAAATATTTTAAAATTTGAATTAAACCTAATCATTGCGATTCTAATTATAACTTTTAATACAGCCACAAAAACTATTTAAATCTCTGTATTTTTCCCTATTTAAAACAAAGCAGTTAAAAACTATACTTTAATGATTTTTTTTTCTCTCATTACGCTGGGAGTCATCTTAGACCATTAGTTTTACTGTTTGTTTTGTTTTCGATTTAAATAAAAGTGTCAATATTGATGTATTTTTGGTTTCAATGTCTTTAGTGATAATTTGATATTCAAATAAATTATATTTCAAAACCTACACTTGTTTAAGTTTATAATTATATTAACATTTATAAATAATTAATTATTTAATTTACAATCATTTAAGTAGAATATCACGCACAGTTAAATATTAATAACATAAACGTCATGAATATGATATGATCACAACGAATTTAATAATTATTAAAAATTTTAAAATATGTAAAAAGTTCAGGTTTGTTGGGTCTCCTAAAGGTACCTTTCGTATAACAGACCTTTTATCAAGAAATCATCGTTGGGAAGAAAACATCAAACCCACAAACTGGAGAATGGTAATGTACCTCTTTCTGAATGGTGTGGTTGGCTGGGTAGAACGTATAGCACGTTCGGCCGAAGAACGCTGGACGCGATTGGGCCCGTCCTCCAAGATTGGCTCAGTCGGTCACATGGCTCTCTCTCGTTCTGTCTGGTTCAGGTGCTGTCCGGGCACGGCTGCTGCGAATCGTACCTGCACCGGATCGGGAGGGAGGAGTCCCCGTCGTGTCACCAGTGTGGAGCTGCGGGTGACACGGCAGAGCACACCCTTGAGGTGTGTCCATCGTGGGCCGAGCCCCGCCAAGCACTGGCGGCAGCTATCGGAAACGACCTCTCGCTCCCTGGTCTAATCATTGCAATGCTAGGGAGCGAGGAGGCGTGGACTGCGGTAGCCTCCTTCTGCGAAGACGTAATGTCACAGAAGGAGGCGGCGGATCGAGAGTATCCAACTATCAAGACTATCAAGACTATCCAACACAAAAAGAACTTCTGCCACAAGACAATAAAACAAAAAATATAGTATATGAAGAAGTTCTTCAAAATA
>DVQO01001067.1:0-11416 GCA_018231785.1 Danaus gilippus
TTTAAATTAATATTGTGTTAACAAATTTTTCATTGAATAATGAACTAGAGAAAAAAAAACTAAACTTTGTATAATTTTATTTGAACTTTATAGCAATGTTCAGCTGATATTGAATTAATATTTAAATTGAGAATATAGAATGATTCGGGCCCACAATCTCTGGAATATCGTGTTCCATTTGATTTATTAATTAAACTATATATAGTATCCTTATTCATGTTGCCGAATTAAATATTCTGTACAGTCATACTGGGAGGGAACTTATCCGTCTATTAGGTTTCCTTAAGGATTTTAATTTTATACGGGGAAGACATGACATTATCATAACTGATACGGTTTGTATAAATTTTTATTACAATAATAATACCACCCATTTCAGATACCTTTTCGAATTGCTGCAATCATATGAACACTGCTCGGACAAGAACTTTGATTATACGCGCCCTGCCGTTCTGAACGGTGCAAGCCGCCTGCGCATGTTACATCCACACGGACAGACACACACCTCACAATCAAGGTACGGCTGAATTATGCTTAAGCTGTACCTAAAGTTGAAGTTTTTACGGTAGTTTCTATTTTTTCATACCCTATTAAAAATATTACTGTGCTCATAGAAAATTGTATTTGGTAAATCGAAAACAGTTAAATGTCTATTCAAAGTAGTATAGCCGTTTTTGAAAATCTTGAGAAATGAAAGGACGAAATATAATTCAATAGTGTAGTAAAAAATAAAGGTTCATTAAATATAAGATAAGAAAGACTAATTTATGATTTAATGATTTATTATAGTGATGAACGCCCCGGAACAAGTCAATCTCGTCGCTCTCTATCACCAAGACCTGGTAGCAGTGCTGCTGGTAAATATATAATCTTTATAAAATCGTGTGCCTCAATATACAGTTGTAAAATTTGATAACTAACTCCATTAAAATCTATAGGGAGTAGTTCTGGATCCTCGCAATCTATGAAGCGTTCAACCACTGACAATCAGAATCCAACTCCGAAAAAACGTTTGAGATTGACCGAAGCAACGTTTTTACGACGGGATTCGTTTATAGACAGTATGTTTGGAGGAGTGCTTCTAACACGAGTTGAGTGCTCTGTCTGCCATGCTACTTTCCTCTCGCGAGATGTCTTCAGAGACCTCCAACTGGCTTTCCCTGAAAAAACTGAAGGATGTCAGCACAGTGTACAAAGCCTCTTAGAATTCTACTGCTCTAAGGAACGAATGTCAGGAGACAATCAATATGAATGCCGAGACTGTGGTGGACTACGTGACGCTGAGAGAAGCGTCCTCATTGAAACTACGCCCAAGTACCTCATTTTAGTTTTGAAGAACTTCAAGTAAGTTTTTGATTTACGTAAGAAAATCCACTGCATCTAAGCTATTGTTTTGTTTTACTTATAATAATCGAAACCTGTTCAGGTTTGAGTAACTCATCGTTTTTTTTTTATCATTACTTAAGAAAAACATTTAAAGCAATTAAATTAAAAATATATTTCTTTAAGGCAGCTAAAATATTCCCTTACTCGAATCTAACTCGATGTTTCTCTCTAGGTTTGACTCCAAGCTACAAACTCAGACCAAGCTCATGCACACCGTGTACCATAATCACACCGTGACATTACCGACGGTCCGTACACAGCCAGTCCACCCTGTATATAATTTATTTGCTGCGGTTATACATGCGGGAACTACCCTTGACTCCGGTCATTATTTCACTCTAGCCAAGGACAATGACCAATGGCACAAGTTCAACGACGATGAAGTTAGCTTCGCCGATGAAAATCTCTTAAACGGCCTGAGTCGCTCTAGCACTCCATACATACTTTTTTATCGTAGAACTGATGTTGAAGAGGGTGCAGCACCATCTCTAGAGGAACTACCTCCCAAACTACAGGAATCAGTCCTCTCACATAATAAGAACTACGTAGAGACCGTACGACAGATCCGTCACAATCGTCCCTGACAGTTAAGGTCCGACAAGCACATCGATTTCTCGGTGTTGGACTATGTCGAGGAGGAAGAGTCATCTTCTAAATAAATTATGTAAATATTTTTCGTAGTTGGTGATAAATGACAATGTATAATGGTGAATGTGCAAATAGAGTTATGAATATAAAATTCGTTATTGGCACCTCCGTGCAAATATTAAGAGGAAATATATTTTTAAAAAGTGGTTGGAATCACTGACTAAAATATTTAAGTTCTTTAATAAATTATTGGTTGTCATGTAAAATAACATAATAATGTATTGTTTACTAACATATGTATATTAATGTACATATTGTTGTATAAAGTTTGTTATTCGATAGTTGGCCAGTTACATAACGATTTCGTACAATGTAATGTCAAAATAATTGCTAAATAACCTTAATAAATCGCTTTATCGAAACCGACTTATTAAGGTTACCAAGATATGAGATATATTTTGAATCATGTACTCGTATTGTCCAAACAGTTTTTAATCAAATATCGTCAATGTATACAATGACTACTTGTAACGCAATATCTATTACTATATGTATGTATGTACGATGGAACTTTAAATCATGCAAAGTAATAGACTCATTCATAGACTAAAGAGGTATCGAGGTGTGTAAATCGTTTTAGACTTGCTTGTACATTTACTTAACTTTAGATTTACTGAAGATGGAACTTGAAACCATCAAAAATATTATACATTTTCATAAGAGGCAGTCTAGTATGTAAATCGTTTTTAAAATGCTAAATCATATTCTATGTACAATTGTTTAGGTTTAATCCACAATGCAACAGGAAATGACACAAAATACTGGATATTTTCACACACTATTTAGGCATTCTTGTGTGTATATCTTTTTAATTTCCAAAATTATATATGTACATAAGACAGGGTTTACTCCATGATGGAACAGGAAACGAAGCAAAATTTTGGTCACTTTCACAGACTAATGAGGCATCTAAGAGTGTAATTAGTGTTTAACTTAATAAAATCAAAAATGTACATATTATATCTAGAATTACTCCACCATGGAACAGGAAACGAAGCAATATTTTAGACCTTTGCACAGACTATTGAGGCATTCTTATGTGTAAATCTTTTTAACTTGCAAACTATGTACATATATGTATATCTAGACTTTTTCACAACGGATCCTAGAGTCATGTAATATATAACAAAATTTCAAAGACTAAGAAGGCATTTAAGTGTGTAAAAAAATATTTTTACATAATTTACATACCGCGCTCTTTAAAAGCTAGTTGAAAAGAATAATACCATATTAAATGAGAGGAAAATAAAATAAACCGGAAATAAATGAAGTCTTCAAAAAGTATTCATTAAAATATGAATAATTTATAATATTTATATCAAGGAAAAAACATAGGAACTTCAATAATTGAATCGAATTTCTGCTAAAATTTTTGGAGTTGTCCTTTTTTTACTGCCATTAATTATTACTCTGTAGAATTGCATTAAGTCATATTAGAATTATTTATACAAAATTTGTAATGTTTGACCGGTATAGTCGAAAATAATAGTGCATATTTTAATATGTATCCTTGGTCCGGATGTTTCTTGTTCGTCCCCAGATTTTAAATGGGTAGAGTAACGTTTGATAATATTAAAAGGTGATTCACAATATATGATTTAGATTCCCTAGCTTCATGTATACACCGGATCATTGTATTGATGGGACTTTACAATCTAATCCAACCCCTTTGTTTCTGCATGTTTTATATTCCAATGAGGAATATAACAACAGATCTCTGCTACAATTTTAACTTCAATTATTATAAGTCCCTCTAAACTCTGATAAAACGAAAAAACACAACCCAAACCATCTACTTTCACTATGACCGGCACTGATCATTGTTTCACAGGCTTAAGAGACAGGCTAGTGACAATATTTATTTAATTTGCATTTATATCTATGTGTACATCTAGGTTATGTAAATGATTTTAAAACCATTCAATTTATACACACTTACAGACTAAAGAGGCAGCTTAGTGAGTAAATCTTAAACGCAATTGTTTCCTGTTAATAATGTTAGTATAATTAGGTTGAAACAGATTCTTTGCAATGAAACATAATTAGATTTTTGTTTAAAAATTACTAATTCTTGAGGACGCTATAAAATACTATATCGAAAGAAGATAAGATTATAATAGTACATTGACAGAAAAGAACACAAAGAAAGTTAAATCGAAACTAATTTCAAATTTTCCAACGCCAACTATTAGCTTAAATCATCCAAAGTCTGGATTAATGGAAACAGCATCTAAGTGTACACACAAAAAATATTTCTAAAAAAAGGTACTAATTCAAAGCAATCTATAAGACCTTATTTACACTCAAAGAAATGTCTGGGAAACGTATACTAACTGTATTTTTAATTGATTGAAATAATGTGTTTAATAATGAACTTGTTCTTTATTATTTTAAAGTAATCTATTAATATTAACTACTTTATTAAGAGTGATTGAAATGCCTAAGAAAATTATGCATCTATTTGTAATTTGTTAAAATAATAATGTTCTTAATACAACACTTATCATATATATGACAATGTTAATATCTTCTATATTATTTCATACAAATAAATAAGTAATAACTTGTATATACAGTTATCATTTTAGTATTTAAAGTGTAACTTGGAATGGATTATATTTCATAAGAAAAATAGTTTCATGGTGTATATGATATCAAAAATATTATAGTACAGATGGATAATTTCTCTTACTAATTGAACTGTTAACGACTTCTTGCATCTTACGTAATTATATTTTCAACTACACTTTAAATCTTACGTAGGTATTGTGTTGATACATAGTTGTTAGTATTTTTTTATACTTGTCTAAACATTTAAGATTGAATATTTTTCTTTAGGAACAAGTTTTTCATACAACAACTTGATTTCATTCAAATCCAATAGAATTTAAGTGAAATTAATTTGTACCGTCAAACAACTTCGTGAATGAATATTTTCTTCAAAATGTTTGTTTTGTAATAGATTAAATTTATGTAACGTTACAAAAATATCAAATAATAACGGAAACTTCTTTTGCTTTTCTTACAGTTTTTATAATTTTTCATCATAGAAAAAAGGGCTGTGTTTATTGAATATTTTTTGCACTAATAAATGTTTCATTGATAACCCATATTTTTCATTTATCATTAATGAAATGCTATCATTTCATTAAGTAGTTAGTTATAAAGTCTATCTGTCATTCTATGTTGAAAATAAAGTAATAAGATGATTGTCGTATTTTTGTTTGTTTTAATTTATATATATATATATATTATAAACAAACAATATATTTAACTTAATTTTAAAACTAAATTATTTATTTACAAACCCACTATTTTGTTTCCTAAATTATTCAACTTTTCAGTAGCTGTTCTTGTTATTGACTTTATAATGGCGCCTGGAATCTGTTGGAAACATTTTATTATAAATCTAATAAGGATTCTTTGAAAATGTCACATTCTTCTAGTTTATGGAAAAGAGAAAAATGTGGTTAAGTCCTTATTTCTAAAGTATAATAGGATAATTGTAATTGTTGATATTATTATTGCTCACCTCCAGTATAGAATTCAATAAATTCGAGAACTTCTCAGCACCTCCCACTACTGCTCTACCTGCGCTATAAAATTTGTCCCCTGAGTTCCCATATTTTTCTTCTTCTCGAATTGTATCGACTATCGGTTTAGGCTGAAATGAGTAAAATTTTAACATTCATATAGTAGCTACACAATTGAAGCAATACAACAGAATGGCAGATATTTTAACTGTTTCCCGTATCCAAGTACCTGTAATAGACCTGCAACCACATTTTGAGCTGTTTCCTTTACGGACAACACTTTGCTACCATAACCCTCAGTTTCTAATATCACACTGTTAATTTTTTTATTTGGTGCTCCAAACAGACCAACTATATGATTCTCGTCTTGCAACTGAAATCGAAGTATACAAACAGTTAGTAGTTTTATTCAGAAATATAACATAAATACTTTCATTCTATTTAATAATGACAGAATGCACTATGATATTTGATTAATACTATATCTTATTACATGAGGATTCAATTTATATTTAAATTATAATACCGATGAATCTCCATCGTAATATATTTTTGTGATTGGGTTTATATTTGATATAAGGTTTTTCGGAGCCGAATCACTACTTTTGAGATTTTCTCCTGGATGATTCTCAGGCTCAAAAGGTTGTAACGTGTGAACATTGGAAGCTATTTCAGGCTGATCGTAAACTGGTAAATCGATTCGGATGGGATCATCTAACGGGCGACATAAAACCCCTGATATGCTGATTAAAAAACAAGATGTTAAAAACATTCTGAAACAAATAAGGTTATTTAAAGAAGGTTGTATATTTTTCTATAATTCTTATAATCTATCTTGTTATCCATCAGCCAGTAACGTTAGTCTATTCCGTAACAATCTTTCAAAAACATGTTGAAGTAAAATAATGTAACATAAATTAAAATTTATTATTGTGTACAACATTAACATAATATATATGATGGAGTTTCCCGAAGTGACGAAATGTTTTGGAATCTTGCCTCCAAAACATGCAACTTATATGATTTCTTTATTTGGCTTAGTCTCTGGAGGCGCCGGTATTGCTGGAATAGTGCTTTATGGATTAATTGAGAAGGCAATAACTGCATTTTTTTTAGGGAATACTAAGCAAAAAATGGACCTCGCCGTGAAAAAGGTGGTACTTTTAACACTTGGATTGACATCTTTACTATTGTTGGTGGGAAATATACTCTTATTTTTGGGGGCAACCTCAAGTTCTCGTGGTGCATTATCAAGTGGCGTTATGGTGCTTTTAGTGATGTGTCTGATCATTATTTTTGAGGCTATTGGCCTGCCTTTGTTTTGCTTTTTCCACGAACCATTTTGTGTTATAAAAAAACTATCAACAGTTTTAGTGGTCTTTTCAAGCCTTATCATCACAATTTTTCTTGAACTTTGGTTGTACTTTATAACCGTAGCTAACAGTTATTTGGTGCAATTGTAAATTTACTAGCAATTGCGATTAAACCTGACATATATTTCAATATTATGTTCGTTTTAAAATACATATACATTTACTTTTTTATTTTATATATATTTGATTCAATATTTATAGCGAATAGGCTACAGTTGTAATAAATTATTAAAGAGGTAATTTTGTTTCATTCTTTTTAAATATTAAATAAATAAACTATATTGTTTTATAAAATTAAACTATCTACTTTTAAAGATATCCAATATTATAAACAGCTTTGCCTAAAATTGTATACTTTATAATAATATAAGAATCTCTTGAAACTTCAAACATTATAGTGTCAAATTTTATATTTTTTTTGTACTACGTATATATACTTTGATACATATTATGATAAATCAATTATCTAAATTTAATGTACATGGGTACAGTCATACGAAAAGAATTATAAAGGTTTAATGTAAACTAGCTATTATTTGATCGCAGAAGTTTTTATGTAGCCTATGTATTATATCATGTTATTTGCGATTGAAATATATATCTAATTAGTTATTATAAATTTTATTGAAATCTATTCAATGGAAATTTTTACAGATATGAATTTAATCTTTGGAATACAAAGTAGCAAATGCAAGTGGCAATAAAAATACAAAATGCAAGTAGAAAAAACATATAAAATTTTAAGATCCCCTAATGCGTTTTTATTTTAGGAACATCTCCTTTTTTACCACGGCTGTGTTAATTCATTTTTATAATCTTTTTACTTTCTATATGAGTCTAGGTGTCTCAAAATTTGTAACTTTTTAAATCTTACATTTGGTTACTCAAGAAGTCAAGAACTTTTTTGTAATTACTATACGAAACGGTTTCTACTTTCGGATCTTATCTATTTAAGAGAAATGAAAAAAACTATTGCAAAATGAAGTGTAGTCAAACAGAAAGACACAGAAAAAATAATTAAAAATTATTTTTCTCCGTTCCATTAAGTTTACCCCGGACATACTGAAGACGTTAGGCAAAAAAAGAAAGAAAAGTTCATTTAGAAATGGTATAAACAAATGAAAGCACTTCTGAAAGTAGTTATTGTAAAATGACAGCAACTTTGATTTAAGATTTATTTAATTGCTGGTTGCACACTACTACCAATAAAAGAGACCGTAAACTCAAAAAATCTTAAAAATAGAAAACAAAATCTTAATGCTCGTTATGATAAACTTCTTACTTTGTTAAGATATACGAAAATATTTCTTAACTCTATGTAATAGAAAAATCAAAATACATATAGATACCAACAATACATTACTGTCGCAAACTTTTTTTATAAAAGCTATTTGATTTTTTTAAATTATGTATGAGATAAAAATTCCACCCATATTCTTTGGTCAGAAAAACTTTCGTCAATTAGTTTTTCTAAAACTGGACTACAGTGTAGTTCGATTAATACAAGTGAATACCACTTTCATATAAATTAATTTAAAGAAGTTTGAAGATTACTCACTTGCAAAATTTATTTCCTTTATTATCTTAATATAAATTATACTTAAAAAAAGAACTAAATTTAAAAGCATTTAATTTTTTTTTAATCAGGTCAATACATACTTGTTGTAAATAACGCATTATTTGTTTAGAAACGCATGTTATTTAATGGATATAATTAAAATGTAACAAAATATGAACAAATATATTCAAATAATAAAATGAATTCATGTGAATGAAGGAAAATAAAAAAAAATATTATGTAATAATTTTAAAACAAATCGCACGTGCAGATATTAAATAACAGCACTCACCTGCTGGTACTGTTAGAGGCCGACTAAGTCAGTCAGGTCAGCTGGCTCTGCGCTCACAACACAAGACTTTCACCTCTTGCGTCATCGAGCCTTGGCTCCTCTGATGTACTCTATAAGAGGTCCTCCACTGTATGTTAATGAGTACATGTTGCATGCTGGTTTCATAAGCTATTAATGTGACAACATATAAATATATCATTTACTCGGATGCACAAGTTGAGAGTAAATACTTTAAAATTATAACGGTCATTAAAAAATTATGGTGCTTTGTCACAGGCGTTCATAAATTATTTGAAATATCATTTAATGTACTTTTCCTTCGATAGTTAATTTGCAGTTTAATAATGACCTACTTTATTAATTTGATCTAACGACTTTTCTTGCGAAGTCATAATTATATAATTAGTTTTTATATGCAAGACACCTTACCACATTCACTTTTTAATAACGCTTATCAGATTTGAGGTTTATTTTCTTAAATAGATATTTTTGTTTAAAAAAATTGCTTTCATTTCTTTCAGATATTGATATATTTAAGGTGCAAATTTCTAAATATTTGCGATAAGTGTATCATCTAAACTTTGCACAGTTGGTTTTTCATAACACCAGTGTAAACGATACGAAAATAGGTAGATATAACGTTCATACTTATACTTATATTTAAGATCTCTTTTATTTTGTTTACATATAAGAGGGATGAAAATGTTGAGATATAAAATTGACGAAAATAGTAATAGTAATAGCTATAGTAATACCCTAATTGTTGATCTTTTTATTACTATGGTCATGATTAAGTTATGGGTTGTGAACAATACTTCAAGACGTTGACCTATACAGTTGCCACCTGGTTTGGTGTAAAAAAATACGGCTCTTACCTGTACCATATAACCATTTTTTATATACGGTACCGTTTTATTGGTAGTTAAAGGAGGTCCTTTATGATGCACAACTATTTGGAATGTAATCGTTTTTTACAACTTTATGTCAGTAATGATTTATTGATATGACTTACATATTTGTTTTGATGTTATAGCCTCTGTGTTTTTGATTATGTAATAAATAGTGCAAGTAATTCATATAAGTATGAACTTTCTTGGTGGTGATAAATTGCCACGATGTGGGCAAAAGTGGTGGAGAGGTACCTGTTGTCGGAATTTGAAATTTAATCCATTTTACTTACAGCAACAGGATAATGATGGAAAAATGAAGTCAAAATTATTAATGGTACCACTTAGTTGTCAACCATGCACATCGCGGTTTTCTAATCTATTACTATGGAATCAAATTCGGTTTCAAAAAGATTATCCTAGGCTTCATCGAGACATAAAACATCCAAACTTTGATGCATATAGAAAAGACAATTTCAAGGATGTTAGTAAAACCACTTGGCATTCTCAAGATGAAAAATACGGTTACACTTATGTGGTTGGCTTTTTTGGATTACTTGGTGGAATGTATTGCACGAAAACAGAACTGATTCATTTTCTAATGAGTATGAGTGCTCCAGCTGATGTTCTGGCATTAGCTTCGATCGAAATTGATATAGGAAATATAGCACCAGGTGCGTGTTTATCATATAAGTGGCGAGGAAAGCCACTTTTTGTGAAACATAGAACTGTGGGTGAAATTTCAGCTGAAGCGAAAACTCCTCTTAATTTACTGATAGATCCAGAAACACCAGAGCAGCGCACACAGAAGCCTGAATGGCTTATAGTTATAGGCATATGTACTCATTTAGGTTGTGTTCCTGTTCCGAATTCCGGAGATTGGGCTGGTGGATTCTATTGCCCTTGTCATGGCAGTCATTATGATAACGTTGGTAGAGCTCGAAAAGGTCCAGCTCCTCTAAACTTGGAAGTTCCACCATACACCTTCCTTTCTGATACATTAGTTCTAGTAGGATAGATTTGTATTGAATATTTGATTGATTATCTAATTATTGTGTTAGGTATTTTTAGCCTATTATATTATGAAGTAAATAAAAGGATAAAACATTGCTTTGTTATTTATTTTTATTTCAAACATAGTTGAAAAACATAGCTTACAATTAAGTAATCTTTTCAAAAACCATCAGATATCCGGAATTTTAGATTAAGTTGTACAAAAATGGTGTCAGTCTATTTAGGTAATATTGTTATCAAGTTTCATAAATTTTTCACTGAATTCAAAAGCTGTCCTATATTATTAACAAACAATTTCATATATAAATGTACCTAACCACAAAAACAGAATAAAACCTTACAAGTTAACAAGATATCGAAAGCACATTTACGTTGTCAAAAAAGTATGTTTATTTCTGATGACGATCTGGAAAAACATTATCAATACAAAATTTTCCACTTACTTTATTTTAAACGTTTTGTGTAATAATGTAAAGTCTAATTAAGAAGTCTTAAAATATTTTTTATATATAATTCTAAATTATTATTTTTTTTATCCTATCGGAGCCCACTGCTAAGCAAGGCCTCTTTCTCTCATGGAGAAGGTTTGAGCGCTAATCATCACGCTTGCTCAAGACGGGTTGGTGATTTGAAACTTATATTTTTTTGAAATTATAGGTCCAGGTTTCCACGCGATGTTTTCCTTCACCGTCTGTCAGTGGTGTCTAAATACTCTTAGAAAGTAC
>DVQO01001068.1:0-11415 GCA_018231785.1 Danaus gilippus
AACGAAACGTTACTGAAACTGTCACCCGCACCATGCTACAGCGCAAATAGTATAAGTTTTTGATATTAAAGCAGTTTGCTTACTTTAATCCTATATTTTTAACCGTCATATCCAATCGTCAACAAATAACCTTTTCTTTTTTGTTTGAACTACAAATATTAATATTATATGATGGATTCCGTCAGTATCACGTCACACACATGTATCGTTTCCAGTACCACTACAGCAGCGGTCCGCTGTGTTCGTTGTGCGGCTCGCTGGTCAGATGTGTGCTGCATTCGCTACAGGCCCAGCACCACCAGTGCCGCCGGATACCGCCCGTGCTGCTCTTACCGAACGCTCAGAGAGGTCCACGTGAAAACACACAAACATACATTTTTAATGGAAACTAGTTTTCATAAATCCACAATGTTTATTTTGTCAAATAAACCCATAGTAATATTATAAATTCGGAGCTTATGTTTAAATCGATGATTTTTTTATTTTTATCTGTAAATTAAATATGAAATTACCTAGATAATTTAATTTTAAAACATATTATTTAAATACGTTATATTAATGTAGGAATGTTCAATGGTACAATAACTCATCCATATATATATATATATAATAAGTTTTAATGTCCTAAAACCATTAGAGGCGGGAGGCACTTCATCATCAGGCGGAGTCAGCGTCCCTCTCACAGAAGACACACCTCACAAGTCACCGGGACACTGGACAGAGAACAATGAACCGCCTAAGTTAGTGTTTTCATTCCTAACATAATATATTAATTAAATTTAATGGAAATTGAAATGTAGCTTGTTTATGAAACTGTGATGACATGATGAAGATTACCAATGACAAGAAAGTCATTTGGGATAGGTACTCCAAATTAAAATTCTAATAGAACATATACAATAAAGAATGCGAACAGGATTCGAACCTAAAACACCCACCCATTTGTATAGTGTTCAATAATTTGTAATAAGTACGTTACATTGTTAAACTATCTAGTATTGATATTATTATAATAAAAACCGACATGAATTTTATAAAAAAGCGACTGTGGTCACTAATAGTAATAAGTATTTTTATATCGAATTCAGATACCAGCAGCAGTGGAGCGTGGAGCAGGAGTCGTCGGAGAGTGAACTCATCGCGATACCCGAGACTAGCGACAAGTCCGACACCACGCTACATGGCAGCACCGCGCCTGTAGGGCTAACACACGCGCACACACACATACACATGCACGCACGCACACACACACACAGAAAGGAATAGACGTACACGCCCACGATCTAATATTCTGAAAATGTTTCACATTGAAATTATTTTCACTACAATCGAAAGTGATTGGCTTGTTCTTTTAGTTTAATACTGGATAACGCTTTAGTTCCATTCGACCTTAAGTGCAGATAAAGCCGTAGGTTAAAACCAGTAGAAATCTATTCACCCTTGTTCTTACTTGTAATACTCTCCAACGTTTGTATAACTGTGTAATCCACATGTATGTCTCCTACTCCAGGGATCGTTCGACGAGCCTTCCCACTACGAGGAGGCGCCGCACGTTCTCAGCGGACCGACGCCCTCCAAACTTGTATGATATATTAATATTATTACAATATATTGTCGACCTCCACTTCATTCCTTCTTTTGACTCTTTTGCTATTCCTCTAAATCGATCGTTTTCAAATCTTCGATCGTACTCTGGCATCTAACATCCGTACATCCACTACATAAGCAAGATATTGACGAACATATTCATACTATGAAAATATTATATTTATCCAATAATTCCTAAACAGTTTAATTAATTTATACAGTAGTGGTGCTACACATGTTATGTTTTAACTCTGCTAGCCTCCCGTCGGCTGTCGTTCCGGTCAGCAGTTGTCGACCAGCTCGTCCGTCTCCATCGGCAGCGATTCATCAAATATGTACGACATTTTTAATATAGTCTAAATAATTAAAATTAATCAGAATTGTGGAACATAACGATAGAATCCTAATATGTAACTGATATATCTTTTCCTAACTCCTCTACAGTAGTTGTTCGTGATAAAGACTGTATTTTGTTTCACTATAGGAAGTCAACTCCAATGAGCGGTCAGTCAGTGGAGCTGTGGCCGGAGCGCGCACTCTCACCCAGGAACAAACTGGCCGGCTGTCAGAAACGAGTCGTTGGTAGGTATATGTTTCTATTATAGTTCTAAAGTATAGGTATTTTAATATATATTCGATGGCAAAGCTCTCAGGGATCTGTGAATTCATATGTTAGCCTGAATTTACATCATAATATAAGAGGTTTTCCTACTTCCAGCTGGTAGTAGTACATCTCCTGAGACAGCAGCATCGTCCAATGGAGACGCTCTAGCGTCTGGGCCCCCTGCGGGTCTGGTGGGCCCTCCACCACATGTACATGCACATCTACGCAGCCCCGGTATAAATAAAGCCTATATATATTATATATTTAATAAGTCATAATTACCAGTGTAAAATTAAATAAACCTACTTTGGAACAAAAATAAAATGTTTGTGTAATATGTACGACGGCTTGGAGACCTATTTTCAGAAGTTGATAACAGATGGCAGTGTTGAATTTCAAATATTTTTATGTTATGTATAATTTTACAATAATTATTGGCAAAATATTCCGCAGGTCAGATTTGTTAACATAACCAATGAAATAAAAAACAGTAAATGAGACACCAGATGCATAACATTTATTTATTTGTTAAAAATAAATTTCATGCATCTGGTGTCTGCTTCTGTATTAATTCACGCGCTAATGATAATCATCCCTTAAATAAATGTTTATAATATCCACAGGTGTCGCATACGCGTCCCCCGAGTCCCCCCTGTCCAAGATGGAGCTGGCATGGGGTGCGCCGCCCCACTCGCCGCTCGCCCCCCACCCCCCGCACCCCCCCACCTTTCACATCCCTCCTCCGGCGCCTGAACGTCTGCTGCCCATCGGACCCAAACCCAACAAGGAGCAGTATCCCGTGTTCAACGCGCTGGTGGACAGGGTGCGAGAAGCTCTCAATATACCTGGTATGTTGTCTCCAGATTATTCTTATAACGTCAAGATATAGATTGATAGGTCCATCCTCTCTTGTATTTGCGATTTTGATGTCATGTATCTAAGAAGGAAACAGAAATTGCAACTCTTCAACTTCTACTCATGTAACATGGCACTGTCATCTCAGAAAACCTCTTTTGAAATATGTTTAGGCGTAGAGTTCATGTAGAATACGACTTGAACATGAACAGACATTTTTTCAGACGATTCTACGGAACGCACGGACTCCAGCGACCCCGAGCCGCCTCGCCCGCGGACCAGACCTCACCACCTCACACACACCACCTCCGCGGACAACGCCAGGTGTGGACACATACTGACTACCTACACTATCACACACTCACTACCGACAACGCAAATATCCTAATGGATGTTTTACCAAGGTCTCCTCGTCGGCTGGCCCGCCAAGTGGCCCAACTCGGCTCTCCGCCCCAGACCGAGCCTCCGCAGTCCCCGCACGCTCACGCGCACTCACAGTCATCGCAGCACAGTCGGCAACAACACGAGTGGGGCCAGGGCTGGTGGGGTGGCGGGCGGCGGGCGGCCAGGCGAGCCGCGCACGCGCACGCCCACGCCGCCCATCCGCCGCGGCCGGACCACACTCTGCGGTACCGCTGCGGAGAGTGTGGCGGCGCCGTGGAGCAGTACAGCGACGAGGAGCTCGGGTTGTGCGTCATCGTGTTGGCCACATACGTGAGGCGCGAGCCGGGCGCCGCGGCCGCCATCCTGCCCGCGCTGCTGCAGGCCGTGGCGCGCGTGGTGCAGCTGGCTGGCTACTCGTGGCAGGCGGAGGGCGGCGCGCGGCTGCCGGGCGGTGCGGTGCTCGTAGCGCACCAGTTCCTCCGCACTGTGCTGCACCAGCTCGCGCCGCACAACGTGTTCGTGCAGCTGTTCCTGCAGCGCACTCCAGAGAAGCAGAGGCTGATGTTCTTCAAGAGCGTGGCGCAGGCGTTCGTCGACTTCAATGAGCTGTATCCTTGCGGGCCGCTGCAGCTGCTCGTCGAGCATCTTAACTCTAAGAAGACACTGCCGATGGATGTGAGCTTTAGATCGATTCGTTTCATCCGTCATACACTATGAAACCTTCATTATAACGTGTTCGCTGTTCAGCAAATGGGTGTGATCGCGGGCAATATGGCGACGTACCTGGAGTGCCTTGCGCCCGAGGCTCTAGGTCCACTGGCCGCGTGTGGCGCGCTGCTCACCGGCCTCGACACGCTGCTGCGGGCCGTGGCGCTGCGCCTGCATCAGCTGGACGACGCCGCACCGCTGTTACGACTGTGTGCCGCCGCCCTCAAGATACCCGCTGCGGCACATCACAAGGTATCAAGACTTAAAGATGAAATAATACTGCAATAGTTTAATGTATTTAATATTAAACTATTCTTATAACACTTTAATAGGCGTGTTTACAAAAAACAATACGAAGTCGTTATGTCTTTATACGTTCTCAATCCTCGTAAACCGCAGAGTCTCCTGGAGCCGATGTCCAAGCTGCTGAGCTACGCGGTGCAGAACTTCACAGTCCGTCTGTCGGTGCTGGGCGAGGTGTGCGCGGGTTGTATCCGAGCCTTCAGCCGCGACCGGGACAAGCTGCTGCTGTGCCGCGTGCTGGTGTACGAGCTACTGCACGCGCTCAGGACCAAGACCACCGTGCCGGACGACAACCTGTTCGTGTTGCTGCAATTTGTGCTGCAGAGTATGACTTAAATAATATTACACATAAATTATGAATTATTTTGTATTAGCTCTTTTTGATGCAGGAAGAATGTGAACAACATTGATAAATGTGTGTTATAGGACAGGATTTAATTAAAGTAAGCTAGATTGAATATGTGAGTACACTAGCAAATAAGAGTTTCAAACACTCCGAGGTATTATTCCAAAATAATTTTACAGTTAGTGAACCGCGATTCATCTGTAACAGTGGTGGGTATGACAGCTTCGACAATTTTCATAGGTTATTAATATTCATTTTAAGAGACTGCTAAGACGTTATCTATAGAATTTTTACTTTTCCATAAGCTTCATATTTCGTGTTGATACAAGGTCATTGAACTCATGTTCCAACCGTTCCTCTTCATAGGTCACGGCTGTACGTTACTGCTACCAGCGCCTCTAGCGGGGGCTCTAGTAGGTGACGCCCGTGAGGTGGGCGGCGCCCCAGCTGACTGTATGCGGCCTCACCTACAGGACATGTTGGACCTTCTACATGACCCACATCTCATCAACAAGATTAAGGTAACGAGATATAACACTCACGCGACTATACATTTATAAACACCGAATACTTTTTCACTACTATGCGTTTTTGTCGAAATCGTGATCGCGGTTGCTGCAAAGTAACAGAATTATAAATATATGGTAAATCCGAAAAATTAGTTTTATTTAAGATAAATGTACAAAAAGAATATTTTAAGAATAATTGCAAATATAATGATAAATGCGTCAATTTATAAGGATTTATTATTAATTTAAAGATAATTTACAATAGCCCTTGCAATACTGGCACATCGCAATGCTGTTCGGTTTATCTAACATGTCGGTCCCAGGGGTCGGTGTCCAAGTCGTTGGTGAACCGGAATCTGATCTGTCTGAACGAGGACACGCTGGGAGCCCTGGTGAAGGGAGGCGTCGCACAGCACGTGGCCGCGGAACTGGCGCTGGAGCAAGCCAGGAGGGCGGACCGCGCGCCCAGACACGCCCTGCCCTGGCTGGCTGCTCTGCCAGGGTACATACACATACACACGGAGCTAGCTAATAACATTACTAACCGACCTACCAGCTAACCAAAACCTAACTAATTAAATGGCTTACTGGAACCATTTAATATGTCACTACGTTCGCCTACCGGCATTCATCACTATGATAATAACTAACCTGACTGACGGAGAGTTTTTCCATTACAACGCACACATTGAAAGTTATTTTTTAGTTTTGTGTTTCATATTAAAGAAAATCAAATAATTTACCAAACCAAAATATTTTATCAAAATTGATTTTAAAAAACCCTGTCAATAGTTTCATAATTGTAGATGTGACTGTACTTATAATTTATAAAACTTTCGTCTCTATGTCCCAAGTAAAATAAGTTTCAATGTCGCGAATCCAGTCATGTCCCAAATGTAATAACTTCGCAAATGGGGACTACTCAGAGTCGTGTGGTACCTTACTGAAGAGTATGACCAAGATGTACGATCGTTTGACAAGCCTCATGGTCCTTGTAGTCAAAAGTAGCTCGGTTCGTGTTATTTGGACACATATGTTTTTTGCGCGATGGTTCTTTAGTGGGTTTCAACCCCCAGGAGTTCCCGCGATCTGTCAGAGTGCGTGGGCCGCGTGCGCGTGGTGTCGTGGGTGGTGCTGGGCGCGCTGTGCAACGCTCGTCACGGGCCGCTGCAGCTGTCCGTGCCGCTGGACGCCACGTGCCCCCTCACGGACCACGTGCACTCTATCCTCGCCGCGCACCTGGACGCGCCCGGAGCCGGGGACGCGCCCATGAGCTCGCTGTGGACCGCCTTCCTCGCCTGCCAGCTGTGGACGTTGTACGCGCAGCGAGCCAACGCGCAGCCTGAGCTGCTGCACTTCTGGTGCAAGCTGGTGCCCACGCTGCTGCAGCTCACACACGCCTCCAAACTGGTCACCTACATTAATACTAATATATACTGTTGCACTTGTATACATAGTAGTTGTCAAGTCTATCTCTGTAACTAATCGTTTCAGTTAGCGGAGACGGTGAACCTCCACTTCATAAGCCTGCTGGAGTGTCTGTTGGAGTGTAACTCGACCGTCCTCAACAAGCTGCTGCCTCTCTGGTCGCCGATACTACACTCGCCGCTATTTAACGTGGGGACACAGCCTACTGATATTAGTTTATAAATGACTAAGTTTGTGAGAAAATGGACGTTTGTTGTTCGTTCAGCCAAAAACTATCGAACAAATTTTGATAAAACTTCAAAATTATGTAGCTTTGACATCGGAATAATAAATAAGCTGTAGCTTATTCCAAGGTGTTATGTAGTGGCCGACACAAAAATTATAATATGAATGTTGCTGTCTGTTGGTTATCACATCTGAGGTTCAAACACACTCAATATAATACTAAGAGTCCTTTCCGGAGTTCACAAGAATAAAGTTGCTGCCAAGAGTTATATACTGACACAACACGTTCTTACCACCAGATGCCTCGCCACGTGTCCCACCGCCTGGAGGCGTGTCGCGAGCTGAAGCCGGACGTGGTGTCAGTGACCCCTCCGCCCCCCGCGGGTGCCCCCCCTCCCCCCGGTGCGCCGCCCGGGCCGCCGCCCGGCGTTAGCTGCCTGGCCGCCGCCAGGGAACACCGCCGCCTTTACAGACTCCTAACTAAAATGGCTCAGCTGGAGCTGCAACCGCAGTCCTTTTATTTCATATAGTTAGTTTTACAACAAGAGTAAGAAAAATATACGTCATAGAATGATAGAAGATTTTAAAATGATCGCCAGAATTATACTGTTATGTATTATTGAATTGTTTGTATAACACCTTGTTACTTGTATGTTGTTGATTTATTATAATTTATATGGAAAAGGAGGATCGAGAAGAAATAAATGTATTTATGTAACATCGACAGATAGGACAACCCCGACACGGACAGACTGGCGGATATAGAGACTCGGTATATGGCTGTGTTTAATATATTTATATATACATATATTAAATGTTGCCAAACTATACATAGTATATGTATTAGTGTATGAATTCTGAATAAATTTTTTTAAAAATAATTTGTTTCATTCCAATAAATCATATGGTCAACTATTTTGGTGACAGACTCCCGGTACTTTATGATATTATTATTTATCTTGTTACATTAAAGTTTGGAATATTACCTACTTGATTTAATAGGTAGGTACTTCTGATACCGCCACTTTATTTTAAGATGTGAGACGTTGGTGTTTATTTATTTAAAAATTTGAAGCAGTGGGTGTCGATTAGATCAACGAAGTTACACTATTTACATTGAACCTTACATAAAAATATCTTAAATTAAGTCGGTAACGTTAGGAACATGTAAAATTAAAATATCAAAAAACTAGTAATTTACAAGGAAAACTTAGTTTCATTTAAACAAATGTACATTAACTTCTGAAAATATGTAGAGTGGTCGACATATTATAATTCTTGTACTAGGAATAATATGAGACATATTGTAAACTATATTATATATACGACTAAGAATTCTGCAATGATGGAAAGAGGATATAGAAATTACATGATGTCATTCTTAAAGGACAAATAATAATGACGTACAGTCAGTGAACATTCGTATGAATAAAGTTTAATGGCTTTGGTAGAAAACTTTTGCAGTAATTTTTATTTCTTATTGTAAGAATCTATAATTTATTGTATAAATTGATTTCATAGATTGTCGATCACAATATATTTTGTAACGTCAAATATCAGTGTGACACTTGTCATTTGAGTGTGGCAGGTGTCCCTCTAATATTAGACGTGTGGGCTGGTTGGGAACGACACGTAAAACTAAACGGTCGATATTAAAATTTGGATATTAAATCTAATTATATCGAAGTAATCCGCCGTTATTTATTTGAAAACCGAGTTGATCCTTCATTAGGTTACTAAATGAAGATGATATATTTATTAGTATTGGAGCCTTAACTGTCGAAGATAATACAAAAAATCAGGTTACAGATCTTTCTATAAGCATTATATTTCCAGCATTATTTGATATTTAAATAGAATTTCATAGACTCAGTGATAAATAGAAACAGCAGTTATTCTAACTAACTAGATAACTAATAGAAACAGAAATGCTTCTAACAGAAGTAAGCTTTTTATTTAATTTTAATCACGCGCTGATTCTGTTAAAGGACATCAAGTATGGTAAATTCTATTCGTCGTTAATATTTCATCTACTAGATGTTATGCTATACCTTTATCCGCATGTGAAAATCGCCGTATTACTTATTATTACATAATTACATAACTCGTGTCTTAATAATAGTTAATTACACACGATTGAGTCACGACCGTCCCTCTGTGAATCTCTTCTTGATCTACGAGCTAGATTCAACACAATGGTTTCTGTTTTAGTTATTTATGAAATTAAATATATAAAATATTTCTGTTCAAAATTTCCTTGTGCCGAATTATTTATGACGCTATGCAAGAATGAGATTACGTTTTCTTTGTTATTTAAAAAGTAGGTAGATACCTATATGATGAAAGAGTTAGTACGTAGTTATATAATTGCTTGGATATCAGTAGTATTATACTGTGAATTACGCTGTCAATTTCAAAGACATTTATTTAAAGGTCTGCTCTGTCGTATTATTTTAAAGATCAGTTTATAAGAGAAACCCAGGAACTAAAAACTGTGTTAAAGTTTTGAAAATATTAACACAAAAGAAACAATGAGTACCTAACTAATATGATGAAATTCTATATATGAAAAATTGTATATGTATATCCTCATCCGTAACTTTTAAAATTAAAATTTTTAAATAATGTGCATTTTTTATGTTCTTAATTCTCAAATATAATAATAGATATTTCGAATTTATTATGAGAACCTTGAAAGAATTTACAACATACCCGAAAACGAACAGAAAGCCTGAAAAAGGAAAATTGTTGTCTTAAAAAAACAGGTTGATAATAAAGAAACGAAACAAATTTATTTAATAATCATCAACTAATAATACTAAAGATATTCCTCTGGTGTGTTTGTGAATGTTGTACTTTTTGAAATATTTGTATCGACACATGAAAAGCTTTTAATATAAGTTGCCATACATGTGTTCAGGAGCTAGTTATAATTAGCTCCTTCATTGGTTTTGCTTATAATCATACTTTTGCGAAGTGATAAGTGTTTTTACATAAACCTAGTTTTTAATATTAGTAAATTTTTAAAATTTACTGTTAGGGCAATAGTTTAACACCATAAAGCAATAATTAAATCATTTGTACATAATAGTTAGTTTCTAAGATCTTTTATGAACATAGTATAATAGGAGGCGTGATGGGAGTTCCATTAAATGGAAAATATGTAACAGTCGTGCCGGCGTCGATGATCCACGGAGTTTAAGTTAATTGCCCAAATTATTCTTCATTACTAAACATATCATTAAAACCCTAATTATTCCGTCGTTCATCGCCCACTCCGCTCGCCAACCTACGTGGTGAAATGACCAGACAATAGATATCAAACTTTGGACGCAATCGCATCAAAATGCGTTCATTAACCGCCTTTGTGTGACTTTAGCAATCCTACACCTATACTATGATTACTTTAATGACACAAAACTTTTAGAGATCCTTGTTTAAATTTAATAAGGCTACGTTATTATCCTAATTTGCAAAGGTTCTTTTGCGTAAGACGCTATTATTATATGATTAATAGATGTTGGTAAAAAGTAATTTGAGTTCGATAGTAATCCATTTTTTTATACTATGTTACATAAGTCTATGTTTAATCAGTTGTTTAAATTTCTTTTTAGGGTATCGTTTACTAAAATGAGTCAATATTTTTTGTATAAAATTACCTATAATAACTGCACCTTATCAGGGCTTCACAATTTAAAGTCACTTGATGATTAATTTGACGACCATTTTTGTCTTGTTTATGTAATGTTTTTTGTTAGGGAGGCAGGTCTTTGTATCATGTCACAATCATTAATTTTAATAGAAACTATATTAATTAATAATTTGACCAACTATTTGTCCATTTTGACGTACAACAGACGTGTCGGAGATTTATTGAATCAAAAGGAATAGTATTCTCGTAGTGTGTTTCATTACGTTTATCAATTACAGTAACTCCTCTAATGTGGTTCTAATGATGCGTTGCTACACATTCATACATTACACTCATTATTGTGAACCTCTTGAATTATGTGAAATATAATTTTAAATATGAATACTTCATCTCAATTTGTCTAATTTGAGTCAGCTCTGGAGTCATCTTGGAGGATAAACTCGTGTTTACTTCGTAACTATCATATAATTACGTTTAGTAATATTAGGATTTCACAGTTCTCTTTTTTTGACCTTTCACACTCTTTATGGTAAATAATGCTTTAATTTTAGTTTAATACGATGCAAAGAAACGTCGGCTGAGAGCTTGCAAATAGGAAGAAAACAGATATTTGAAGTGTATTAACTTGGTTTATTAACTTGGTATTTAAAGAAGCTGCGGGAAAAATAAAACTAGACTTATTAAAGAATCTAGCATAAGTCATAAAATATGAAAGTAAATACGTAACAAGCTGAGTCCAGCGACTTCTGCTTTAAAACAAAAGCCAAGTCAAGTACGCAGGATATATTTAGGTGCATAAGTGGACGCGCAATAC